>JABCMJ010007122.1:0-10313 GCA_014822125.1 Arbutus unedo
AAGGTCTCCAAACCTGACCTGATGATTTTCAGATCTGACCTGATGGTTCTAAGGCCTGACCTGATGGTTCTAAGGCCTGACCTGATGGTTCTAAGGCCTGACCTGATGGTTCTAAGGCCTGACCTGATGGTTCTAAGGCCTGACCTGATGGTTCTTCACCCCTTTTTCACTTCCCACTTCACCTCAAACATATCTTATCACTCAATCTACGTCATATACTTCAATACGAATCAATTAATGACCTTTAGATCACATAAATTGATGAAAATTTCTGGGTCCTTACAGTATTAAACTCTAAAGGAATTGGTTCATCCTCTTTAGTTAATACATTCGGAATAGGACCAAACCTATTCTCATAAAATATTAAATCATGTGATTCAATAATAGTTTTCACCCCAATTGAATCAAATGGCTCAGAAACCAAAAACCTATATGTTTTACTATGTAAAACATAACCAATAAATATGCATTCAATTCCCTTTTCACCTAATTTTTTTCTTTTAGTCTCTGACAATCTAACGATTGCTCTACAACCCCAAGTTTTAAAATAACTCAGGTTAGGTTTTTTCTTTTTCCATAACTCATATGGAGTTATTCTAGACTTTTTGAGAGGTACCCTATTCAGAATATAAGCAGCGGTAAGTATGGCTTCACCCCACAAATCACACTACTATAATAATGCTTAAAAATGACATCATCAAAGTGAATAAGATCACAGTTTTTGAAAAACTGTCATTGAAAAAATCTGAAATTAGTATTGATGTCAGTTTACAAAAAAAAAAAAACTGTCATGTAATGTTACCTTATAATGTCATTTTTGAATAAAAGTGACATTGAAATCAAATAGTAAAACTTTTACGGGAACCTTTTTAATGTTAGTTTTGATTAAAATTGACATTGAAACAAAAAAATTTCTTTATAATGTCAGTTTTAATTCAAAGTGACATTAAAACCATGAAAATCTCGACTGACATTGAAAATAATTATCACTTTTAATCAAAATGTGATTTAAAAAAATTGTCAAAACGAAGTAGTTTTAATAAAAAAAAATTTCCTCCTAAAATTTTCACTTTTAGCACCTAAACTAGAGAAGCTCTAGACCAAACCTTCAACTGAATGATCTCTCTACACCTTCAACACTCTGTGCTCTCTATTCATCGATAGAGCTTCTGTGCTTTCTACATCTCCAGATTTGTATTCATCATGGTAATCTCATCAATGATAATTGCTTCTGAGTCTGCTCATCAACCGTACATGGTGGCCTCTATTAGCGTCAACAATCCTTCATTTGCTATTTGTCTAGCAATCTTTCATTTTCTCATTAATCGTGATAACCTGGTATCCTTTAATCTATAGTCTCTGCTCATCAATTGTTATATATGTATGTTTATAATGCTCAGCAATATTAATATCTCCAAAATAATGAATGTTCTGAAGGATGACTTTGGTATTGAAGAATGAATTTTGTTGAAGGATGAAATTTCGGTTGTTATATGCATGCATATAATGCTCATCAATGGTTGCTTTTCTGTAAATAAAAAATGTGATGATTTTGCATTACAAAGTAGCATTACCAAGTTGCATTTTACATGTTCGATAAAATGTAAGAGTAAATGATAAAAACTTCATGAAAGCGGTCACCTTTTTTCTTTTTGTTTATGTTAATTGGGTAGTCATTCCATTCACTTGCTTTAGCTAGTGAAAAGCTTTATGTCTTACAAAGGTTTGTTTATATGTTCGGATTGTGGTTTGGATCCTTGATGCATAATAAATTAATCCCATGTGAAGCACTTTGTTATGTTGTCTTCAGCTTGAAGACATGTTTGTTGATATCCATTTTTTTTTTGTTTCTTTTAGTCTTATTGCTGAATAATCTTGTTCATGTTTTTTCATTTACACTAAATAACCAATGGAGGTGATAGGTTCAAATGGTAGAAGTAGAATAAATTCATACTGGGTGGCAAAGGCTTATGTTTTACATTTCCATTTAGTTTGTTTGTTAATTTACTAGTTGACATGTTTGTAGGCAGTGAAAGTGTAGCTTGAGTTCGGTATTGGAAGTTATCCCTAGCTAGGAATGTAAGCTTTGGGAAGTTTCATCGAAGTAACTAAATTATGTTTTAAAATTTTGTCATGTTCATTGAAGTAGTTTTTGTGGATTGTCCAGTTGTAAGTTCCCCCTAGTTATTTTCATTTGCTAATGTGAAGGTGACCTTGGTTTCTGGACACATGGGTCATTTTCCAACAAGTTTTTGGTATTCATCTCCTACAAATCTTGGTCCTAACAGCGTAGAAAAATATATCCAACCTCCAATAGAGTCAGGATGGTTCAATTTCCCAATGTTGTTGGTTGAAGTTCAAACTGTATGCTTTTTAGATAATTATTCATTTATGTTACTCATTCATGTACCATGGTCAATTCCACTCCTTGAGTCTTGATCTTCTACTTCTCTTATGAGGTTTATAAGGGTGTATAATAGCTGTGTAGTGTATTAGTGCAAGTACCAAGTCTAAAAGCTAGAGCAAGATAGCGTGTCCTTTAGTTGTGAGAGAGGTGTTTTAAGTGTTTGGGATCACGTTTTAAACTCAAGGTTGTTATTGTACAATATGACTTCAAAAGTAGGTATTCCCTTTCAGCGAAACAAAAGAAGATGCCAATTGGATAGTAGAATTACAATTATATTCGTAACATGTTCTTATGAACACTATGGAATATACGTGAAGTAACCTTACATCACTGTTTGAAAGAAGGAACCAGTCCCCATCCGGGGTAAAAATTCCAATGATTGGCCGAAATTGAAAATCTAGTCCTAAGTTGGGGCTTGTAAAGAACAGATTCGTTTCACAGACGACGTAGAATTGACTAATTTGGTAAGAAAAGAAAATATTAGAGGTTTTTAGCCAATCACTCATAATGATAATAAGTATAAAAAAAAATATCAAATTTTTACTAATTTATTCTAAAACGGTTTGATTTATGAGAAATGGGGCCTTTCTCACCATCAAGAGGTTGTTAGTTATAGATATCAGGGAAGAATCAATCCAAACAAAGTTACACAAGTTGCCAACCATGTCTCTTGTTGTTTACTAGTGGGGGCAAGATTGTTGCAGGTTGCCCACCACTGTTGATAGCGGTTTGAGGAAATTTTTTGGATAGCAGTTTGAGATAATTTTACTTTACAATAATGCCCTTGCATTATCTAGTTCCAAAGGGAAGAAGACATGTAAGGGGTAGCTAAATCCCTATTATCAAAGTTTGCAGTATTATGTCACTTGCACCATGAATGTTCTTCCTTTGGAGTCTTGCAAGTATAAAGCTAAGTAATGGAAAAGCATGGAGTCAAAGCAATTTTGCTTTTACATTCTTTGAAGCAAATTATTATTTTTTTCCTCTCCCAAATATTAATACCTTTTAAAGGACACTTTCAGAGAATTATTCTAACAATCTAATTTGTATGACCAATTGTTTCACTCATTGATAAAAATCTAAACAACCATGTTAACATGACTCTCAACTCCAATCTTACAGCAGCAATGATGCGATAGCGATATCAATTGCGACTACCTATGGTCAAAATGCACTACAACTTGATGCAAATCTTGTACTTCTTTGCTAGTTTCCATTACTTGATGTTTGCCTATGTTTTTAACACTGTGATTAGTGATTCTATACATATATGGCTCCGTGGAATATAGTAATAATATACTACATGACCTATTGTAAATTTGGTGAGTCTATTAGAATATTTTTTTGGTGGAATATATTATGTTTTACATAGTTACTTTTTCTGTGTGGGTACCCTTATATCAGCAATCAAAGAAAGATTTTGATCGTTGGTATATTGTGCTAATTGATGGTTCTCATCACCTTCCCCTTTATTCCTCAAATTAGGCTCTTGATATATATAATCCTTGTCTTTTCTTTGTACCTAACATATTTGTCATCTTTGTTGTGTTAGTTAGAAGAGAGATCAAGATAGCTATTGTTGAAGAGCTCCACTCAATCCAAATACACTCTTCGGTAAGCTTAACTAATTTTTTTTTTGTAAACCATTTAAAGTATTTTCATATTGAGTTGTAACATTGTCAATTTCATGATTTTGATAGAAATATAACACAATGATTATTGCACAATTCCTATTGGGTAGGTGTTTTTTTTTTCCCCCATTGTTAGCGGGACACAAATCTACTTGAATGGATAGATCTTGGATGCTCAAGGATCGAAGATCGAAATACTACGAAAATAAAGTTGAGCATTTTTCTTAACACTGCTCTGATATATGCGAGTGATCTTCAATCCATCAAGTGTCCATGTAGGTTGTGTGGAAATTTAAAATACCAACTAGTTGAAGAGATTTGAAATCATCTATTTTTTAATGGTATTGACCAAAGTTATCTTATATGGATATGGCATGGAGAATCAGTTACCAATAGGGCCTCACCATTCCTAAATGCAAAAGATGTTTCTGATTAAAAAGTTCATATGCCGCCCTTATCTGATGCAACACAAGCTATAGAAATGGTTGAGGCTACTGTCGACCATTGTACGACTGATCCTAAGGAGTTCAAAAAATTGATTGAAGATGCAAAAAAACCATTGTTCTAAGAATCTTCTTCCTTACCTTTTGAATGCTTATGTTGCCATCTTTTTTAGTCTTACTTAGTTGGAAACTAGTGACTGTTTCTTGCTGTTCTTCCCATAGTTGTTGCAGTTGACTTCTCATCTATTTCTGCACTTTACGCTTTACAAGTTGTTCTAGCTTACCAATTTTAACGCTTTATGGTCATGCTTTGTGCTTGTACAGGCTTTGTGTTCATCAATTCTTACGCCCTCGTTGGTATGTGCAGAGTGCTAGATAATGTTGAGAGCATTATATCATAAGTAAAAGTAGTCAAATACCAATAGTAATTAATGTGTTGTCTGTCTCTTGGGGGTGTCGCACAGTATGTATTTTGGCCTTCGTGTAAGACTAATCCAAGGCATTTTTTTCTGTTTGGTGCTTTCATAGGAATTCCCACGCTTGGGGAGCTTACAATGAAAGAAGAGCCTCCATTATCTACGACAACAAGAGTCAAGTATAGCTTACTTGTGTCTCCTTTTCCAACCACCTTAATAGCCTTCTATCCTTATCTCGTTTTGGTATTGGATAGGGTTGAAAATAAAAGAATTGATGGTTCAACTAGTAGATCCTCTTCTATCTTAGCTTTAAGTATGTCAAAAAATAATTTGGGGACATATTAGTATGTCAAAAAATGATGGTTCAACTGTTTGGCTTCCTAGTTTTATGTATATGAAGTTCAAGTGTTCATGGTGTGTGACTAAGTCATTCTCCCTTACAAAGCAAAGATGGGCACTAGTATGGGTGCTAGCAATGGTAACACATGTATTAGTATAGCTAAGGATGATAGTGATGGAATCAAAATGGAAGGTATGATTTCCTATTCTGTCTTGTATTGCTCATTCTGTGGTACTTATGTAGTATTCATTTCTTGGATATCACTTATTTGGGCTGGCTTAAATTTCATATAATGGGACCTTTTTGGTTGAGGGACTTGTTGCCTTATTAACAAGATGACAGGTCTTGTTATAAGACTTGATAAAAGGTTTATTTCTCCTTTTTTCAATTGGCGTGGAAAATATCTCAGTAGTTATCT
Source organism: Arbutus unedo (assembly GCA_014822125.1). Lineage (NCBI taxonomy): Eukaryota > Viridiplantae > Streptophyta > Magnoliopsida > Ericales > Ericaceae > Arbutus > Arbutus unedo. The sequence goes on from JABCMJ010007122.1 coordinate 5,656, forward strand.
TTATTGCAAGGCATGAGCTTGCTTCATTTCCTTGTACGATATTTTTTTTTTTGTAGATTCTCATGCAAATAGGAGCATTGGAGAGAAGAAACCTAGGACCTCTGGCGATGGGGGCCCTTTCTACTGAGATAGTGTCTTGTTGTTGAATTATATTCAAACCAATGCTAACTATGTTGTTGCTGGTGTGTTGCTGATATGGTGTCCCAATTTGATGTCTCGCTCCTGATATTGTTGCTGATATGGTGTCTTGTTGTTCATTTGCTATTGCTAAAGTGGCATTGTTTATCTTGGGAATGCAGGTGTCCTAATTTGATATTTTCTAGAATATCATTTGAAGGGTTATTGTTCTACTTCTGCTATATATATTAGGATGTTCTGCCTAAGTATTTGCTGCTGGTGCTTCATCAGGAAAGATTTCAAAAATAGATTCAATTGTGATGCCAAAGAGAGAATGTTGAGTTTGGTTTGCACTTCCCATTTGAAATATTACCACTAGCCGTAGTATGTTGGATTTTGGCTACTAATTATATGGAAGTTTTAGTTACGTACTAGTAAGGGAATTTTGAACTGCTGTTAGGATTTTGGGTGTCATATTTTTCTTTTTACGGTCTTTCGGTTGGCATATGTAGTAATGCCTTGTGCCGAAGGTTTGTACATATACTGCATTTTCTTTTTCAATGTATATATTTCTTCTTGATTTTTAATTTGGGCATGAGTGGATGATTTTATATCTTTTAATTGTCTTTGTGATTTTGTGTTGTTAGGAATATTTTATAATCTAATTTTGGGATATAATACAGGAGAATGTACAATTCATATGAAGCTGGTCCCCAAAAAAAACGTAATGACAAAATATGATAGTTAAAAAGTGTCATGTTAGATTTTTAATTACGCTAGAAAGCTGTCATCATAAGTGGTATAAAAGATGACAGTTAAAAAATGTAATAGTTATAATTTTAATCGCACTTAAAAACTGTAATCGTTATTAATATAAAACATGTTAATTTTAGACCACTTTTGATCACGCCTTATAACTGTCATCGTTTATGCTAAATGACACTTTGTAACTGTCATATTTATGCATAATGATGATAATTGTAATATGTCATCTTATACTTATCAATGACACTTATAAAGTGTCATATTTAGAGATATTAATGATAGTTTTCAACTGTCATAAATAATATAGACTTTTAATATCACCTTCATAGATGACAGTTACAAAACTCTCATCTTTCACATTTAATGACAATTATTAACTGTCATCTTTAACGATTATTGTAGTAGTGCTAGTACCTAATCCTAAATTACTAAGCATAGCATTGACCATCTCAATCAAAGTCCGATTTTTCCTTTCGGCCATTCCATTTTGTTGTGAAGTATATGGTGCAGCCTTTCCATGTATTATCCCTACTAATTCACAGTAAGCAGGGAAGTGACATTCATCACCTCTATAAGACCATAAATGCTTAAATTTTTGTTTCACATTGATTTTCAACTTTGGTTTTAAAAACAATAAAACTTTCAAGAACTTTATTTTTTGAGTGGAATAGATACACATAATAATACTTGAAATAATCATAAATGAACATTGTAAAATATTTCTTGTCTCCTCTAGTAGGGGTGCTATGCATATCACATAAATCACTATGAACAAGTTCTAATAAATATGTTGTTCTTTCTATTTTAGAAAATAGAACTCTAGTGATTTTAGTAAGTGCACATACTTTACATTTGTCAACAATATCAACATTATATTTATGAACCAAATCTAACTTAACCATAAAATTTATTTTCCTAATATTCACATGCCCTAAACCAGTATGTCATAAAGACAAAGAGTCAATTTGTATTATTAAGGTTAAGTTTGAACATGCCCTTGACCAAAATAACCTTTCCCAACAAAAGTACCACTCTTGGACAGAATAAATTTATCTGCCTCAAACACTAACTTGAAATCATGCTTGTTAAGAAGTCTTTCAAATATAAGATTTATCGTAACTTCTGGTACAAGGTAAACATTTATTATAGTCAAAATCTTCCTAGAAGTGACCTCCAAGTCCACTTTTTCTTTGCCTTTGATAACAGCAGTAGACGAGTTTCCCATATAGAGAATAGCGCAATTATCAACCACTACAAAGTCTGTGAAGAATATCTTATCATTGCACATATGCTTTGCAGCACCTGAGTCGATTCACCAGTTTTCAGCATCCTCAAGAATATTAATCTCAGACAAAACAGCTAAAATGTTATCTTTTGACCCCGATGCCTCTGTATTCTTTTTCATGTTGGACTTACAATCGTTTTTGAAGTGTCCTGATTTACTACAACGCCAACATTTCACTTTTGTCTTTTTCTTTTTTCAGTTCATTGCCCTTGTCGTTGCTTTTGTAGGAATTTTTGTTTTCGTTTACCCTTGTTGGAACTCTTTCCTTCCTCCATCATATGAATCTTGGAGGTATTAGCCCTAAATTCTTCCTTCTCTTGACACTTTGACTCTTCCTCTACATGAAGGTGGACACCCAATTGTTCCAACGTGAGATCCCCAGTTTTGTGTTTATGAATTTTCTTGTAGTATTTCCAGGAAGAAGAGAGTTTATCAATCATAGATAATACTATAATTGATTCATCCATATTCATATTTTTAATCTTAAACTAATTCAAGATATGTTAAATTTCATGCAGCTGGTTAGTCACAAACTTGTTATTTATCATTTTAAAGTTCATAAATTGACTAACTAGAAATTTTTTGCCAACATGGATGAGGTAATGAGTCTAATTAAGCTACATGCTCGATTGAAGGATGTCTTCCAAGATAGGCTAGTCGTGCACCTCAATCGAGTGCACATGTTTGCTTTTTTCCTCATTCCTCAGCATCATCAACATACATTACTAGTCATGGGACTGCACCTAGCCTGGAGATCTAGCTTCTTCCCATAATCACGTTATACATTGATGGGATGGTGAGCACCGGGAATTCACACTCCTTTGCTATGCTTTCAATTTTTACTTGTAGCGCGATGTTTCCAAGTGACTCCTCTCGGCTGCAATTGAACCCGTATAAAGGTGTGTTGACAGGTGTGAGGTCTGAGCATTTGAGTCCGATCTTCTCGAAAGTGTTGCATAACATTACTTCTGCAAAGCTTCGTGTATCTATGAGCACCCATCAAACCTCACATGTCACGTCCTAATTTTTCAACATATTATAACCATAATTTATCATAATGAAAACCTCACATTACTTAATAACCAATCCAATTTCTCAAATTATTTTATTTCAACAAAATACCATCAAAACCAAGTTTAAGGATATTACATCAAAATGGACAAATTTATGATCTATTACTTAGATCAAAATAGATTACCAAAGTTAAAGGTTTACATTTTTTTCAAATACAAGACTAACTCAACAATAGGTTGTGTTACATCTTTTAAAATTAGTTTCAAGATACTAGGTATCTCTTACCAAAATCTTCAAATCATGCCTCATACAATGCATCTCATGTGACCCATGCTAAGCACCTGAAACAACACCTGTAAAATAATAGAGTGAGCTACACAGCCTAATAAGAATGTCTACACAAATAATATGTGTACATGAATTGACATGGCATATAACATAATTGTTGATACCAGATTTTTCTCCACCACTCAAGCTATCATGAAACATACCATCAGAATGGGCTTAGGATAAACTTATGCACAAAATGACTATTTTGCCCCTAGATGACCAAAGATGCATGAGATAACTTGAAGACCAAAGAACTTCACTAGAGACACTTTCAATTATTGAGTAGGCCTATTGAACATAATTTGGATGATACTTGGGCAACCTCAAAAAATTTGGCGAAGTCGGGGTATAAATGACCATTTTGCCTTGATGGGCCAATTCAACAAGTACAAGACTCACATAATCACATAATCAGCCCAAAATGTCTCCACAATGAATTTCAAGATTTTAGCATGTCTTGGTACGCAGTCAGAACATTTGAAGGAGGTTCGAGGAGGATCCGAGCATGAATGGACAATTTTGCCCTTCTAATTCAGCATGAACGGGGAGACATCTAATTGAGTCAGGGCGACTTCACCACTTCAATTTTCACAAAGAATCTCAATATGATGACATTGAAATGTCACGGAAGGCAATTGAACGTTTCAAGAGTAAACCTGAAGAAATTCAGTAAATCGATAGATAAAAGGTCACATCGTCTTTGCACAAGCTTGGACTCGGGAGCACTATTTGTAAAACAACTTCACCAAATTATGAAGACTTCATACTATCAATCAATACTGTGATATAAGTCCATTGACAGTGATTAGGATAAAAACAAACAACGCTGACAGTTTTCGGTTATTTGAAACGAGGCCTCGGGTGCATGATTTCTAAGCTGTTGAATTCAAAATTCAAAGAGCACATATTATTGATCGACACGTTGATATGAGTTCAATGACTATATCTAGAGTTCAATCTGAGGTCGGTAAGTCATATTTTAAAAGCACTTAGCGACTAACCGGTATAATCTAAACGCACAATTTACAAGACAATATTTTTAAATTTTAATAGACTCATATTATTGATCAGCATATTGATACAAGTTCAATGGCTATATTCGTGGTCTAATCTGAGTTCGTTTGAAGTTCTCTTGTCAGAAATCAGT
>JABCMJ010007124.1:0-32748 GCA_014822125.1 Arbutus unedo
TACCTATCATTTGCAGAATCTCTCTTTAATTGTACTTTCTCAGCATTTGCATATTGTTGCATTCGTATCCTTCAATTTCATTCACGTGGGGGACTGTTGGAAAAATAGTATGGAAAAACAGAATTTTAGCTATGTTTGAGCTAAAATAAAAGTGGGTCTCACATAATTTATGTGTGGATCCCAGTGGCAATATGTTTACATATAGATGGAGCTTAAGATTGTATACTTGGTTGGACAAAATTATTTATATGTGAATTAGAAATTGAATATAAAGTAGACTCCAAAGATTGGTAATTTTGGGTGAACATGATGTTAGTCCCACGTAGAAAAAATGTGAAACTTTCAAGTGACTTATATTGCTTGACATTAGTTAGGGGTTTGGGTCCCAAGGGGCATCCCACTTTTGTGAATGGGGAATGACTTAGGTAGCAATAGTCTTTGGCCCAAACTACCACACGAGAGCGCGCGCCGCCGCCGTCTGACTGACTAGTCGGGCCGGATTTGGGTCATTTAGATAATATTTTTTTCGTTGAAAATTAAATAATTAATTTATTAATTAAATTAATTTCTTTATAAAATTTTATTTATTGGATCCGGTTAACCTATTTGGACCAACTCGTCCGTTTCTGACCCGCTGCCCCAACCGAATTTGACCATTGGCCTTGGGTCGGTTCCTGACTGTTTAAATGCCCAACGACTGCGACCCTTGGGCCGAACTAATGCAACTGAACTGATCGTATTTTCCAACCGAACCAGTGCAACTCTTGGACAGAGTCGCACGCACCCTTTTACAGCCTATAAATAAGGGCCATTCCAGTTCATAATTTTGTACTTCAGAATTCAGACATTCCATCTTACATTCATACCATTTTGCTTGCACTATATTTTTTGTTCTTTGTGAGAGAGAGTCCAATGCACTTTCTGATTCAACAGACTAGTAGTTTGCAGTGCTGCTACTACTAGTGTTGATCGTTGCATCTTGAGAGATAGACACCAACTCATCTCGTAGCACCATAGAGGGCGTATTTTGTCTTAAAGAGATTGTATTCAACACAATCCTTAATCAGTAAGTCTTCACGTTCAACATATTCGTCCACCACTTGTTTCGTCGCTAGAATTTGATAAGGATTTAAGTAAATATCTGTCTTTATTATTGTTTCTGTTTTTTTTTCTTTTCATTACAGATTAATAATAGCCTTTTCATAACAGATTAATAATAGTCTGTATAACATGAATCAAATTATGACAATCAGCAAAGGGGAAAAATGAGTTTGAACAGTAATAAAAACAAATAAATTTATGCATGTAGTTAATAAAGAGAGATGAGAATTTCTTTTCAAATGAGAGTTTGGTACACGATTTACTCTCATATATGTGTGTGTGTGTGTGTCAGACTTGGGGTCATATTGTGCATTACGCATAGTAAAACGTGCTGCGCGTCGAAACAATGTTCTTTTTTATGCCAAAACACTACCTTGGACATTGACTGAACAATTTTTGAATAGTATTTTACGCGCCAAAACGATATCGTTTTGACATACAACACATCTTGTTGTGTGCAATGCACAACAAACTCTCCCATCCCGCGTGTGGCATACATATGATGGGGAAAGGAAGAGTAAAAGATTAGGGTTATACTGTTGTTAAGATTAAAACGGGTTAAGAACAATAATTAAATGCAATCAATGAACAATAAATAGATACAGTAAGTAAAAAGGAAAAAAAGAAATCAAAGATTGGTGACGTGAAATTATATGTTATTGTTTAACTTTTTAACGAAAGAGGGAGTGTTGTGTGCATTTATCTTAACTGAAACTACTACATTATTGGGGCATCTATCAATTTGTACATTTCTGTACTTTGAGTTGAGAGTTAAAGTATAACTTACACACTTATGCATTTCATTAATTCCATCCCGCTTACGCATTTCTAGTAAACTCTATCTCTCTTAAGATAAGTCTTGATTTAAATAAAGAGTCTTTACTAACTCTCACTATAAACTATGGAAACAGACATGACTTTCTAGAATTTTTTTAGATCATGATAAACCCTATCTCTCTTGAGATAAATCTTGATTTGAAAAGAATAAGTCCAGACATGGCTTTCTGGGAATTTTTTAGATCATGATAAAACCTATCTCTCTTGAGATAAATCTTGATTTGAAAAGAATAGTGCTTCTGTAACACCTTGATTTTTGAAATTGTTAATAAAATGATAAAATAAATAGAATTTTAAATATTTCATTCAAAATATAGATTTTTGTATAGATAATCATTTTTCTACGGAATACATATATTGGAAATAAAGTTTGCTGACAAAAAGTTACATCAAAAAGACTTTTCAAAGGCAGACATAGCAACTTTAAGCTGACTAGGTGAACTAAGATTCAACAGCATCGTCTTCTTGAAAAGTATCATCCTAGGTCGGATACCCGGGTTCCGTTCTGTCTTCATTTACACTTGGCATGAAATGACAGGGATAAAGCAATATGCACCATAAGTTTTGACACTCAATAAGAAATTATACCTTTAGATTCATTTTTTAATATTTGGAACAATATAATGTATAATTATAACAACGAATGAACAATTAATTTGAAAATAGTAATAACTAAATATTAAAGTAAAGTAATCAAGACGTCAAGTCTCATTTTATCAGTGATATAACCATTTTCATCGATTTATCCCAAGTACTATCAGAGTTTTCGATTCAACAAATAATCTTAGGTATGTCAACGTCATAAAATATTTCATTCTATAAATCTCGTTTATTGTGCTCTCATCCAATAACGATCCTGACCACCATGCTAACCATGCTCTCCAACTATCGTGTTCTCAATCGTCATGTTCCTGTGTGACATGTACCTGTGTACTATATTTCCGAACATTTATATTGCCCGACACATGCCAATACCAATCTACTTTCTACCTGACAGCTAGACCTCATCGAGAATGGTACACTACAGTTTAATATAAAACAGCTAAAGACATGACACGGCTAAATGCTTACACTTGGCTAAATGACACAACTTGGGTAATACACTTCAGGTTATGCCATAGCTCAGCTTAAGTTGCATCACAGCTAATGACAACTATAGATATTTTCACGAAGAATATAACCACAACAATTTCTCAACATTCACAGTTTTTCACAAGTTTTCTAGTTCGAGTATCCATGAGACACCCTAATACCAATTATTCGTTCAACATTCTAAGTTCAAATATCTGCATACATATAGTAAACTAAATCATGCTTCCGAGATGATCATGTGATTAATTTGCATAACATAGAACGTATATCATCAATGACATAACAAAATGGAGAGATTTGTTCATAGAATATGAATAACATTATAATAATATAGGATGACATGGCATAATGAAATAAAACTAGCGTGAAATATGAAGTTTGAATAGTAATCTAAGTATACTTCAGACAAACTAACATGACTAACAGGTGGATTATAGTAATCTTATGGCATCAGTACTTGAGGTTTGTGAAGGCTTTCTAATTGCTTGAAGTATAGTTCCTAAGGTCACGGTAAGTTCATCCAGTTGGATTTTATATTTATAAGGGAGAGTGACTTCCAAAGGTGAAAGTCATTCGAATGAATTATTAGGGTCATCCAAATGGTTTGGAGGTTTCTAAGCAAAAATGATTTCCAGAGGTGAGAATCATCAGGATAGATTATTAGGGTGATCCGAATGGATTGGAGGTTTCTAAGTAAAAATGAATTTCAAAGGTAAAAGTCATCCAGATGGATTATTAGGGTCACCCAGATGAATTAGTTGTCTTCTTCAAGAAGAGAGTTGCTTCCTCCATTGATGCAACCCAAACTTTTAAAACTTGGTCTAAACATTGACATTGAGTTTCAAGCATGGAAGAACTAACTTGTAAGTGACAATTGAGAGGTATTGGATTGAATTTGGAAGCGGAAATGAACTCTGGCTTGCGAAAATGACAAATGGGTTCTCCTTGGGTTCTTCTTGCTTTTTCTTCTCCACTGATGGCCCTCTCTCTCTCTCTCTCTCTCTCTCTCTCTCTCTCTCTCTCTCACAATCTCTAGTTTCAATAGATGGTGTTGAGAAATCAAGAAAAGGCTTGGTATTTATAGGCAATGAGGAGGGAGACTGAGCTGCTATGGGAGAAGGTTAAAGGTGGCGGATGGAAGGTCCATGGTGGACTGGTGGGATGTTGGTTGTAGGTTGATGGGAGGTGTAGCAGAGGAGGTGTGGGAGGAGATGTATAAGAGTGTGTGTGTGTGTGTGTGTGTGTGTGTTTTTGTGCGCGCGCGCTAGTTTAATTAATTACCAAAATGCCAAGGAGATATTACATGCATAAGTATAGATACGATATACACATAAAAATTATACGATTTTGATTATATATAGTAAAATTAAATTAAAATATCGATGAAATTATTAAATTGCTCAAATTTTACGAAAATTGAATTATGAACATTCAGGTCTTAAAACCTAGCCACCTTAAATAATTTCATCCTGAAAATTACAAGTTGTTGTTATCGAAAGGTGTGGGTGGTTGGCTCGAATGACACATTCTCCTTCTCAAGGTGATTCTTCAATGTTGCAGGTTTTTATGCTTGAAGCCGTTGTTCGCCGCATGCAGGTGTAATCCTATCTGTCTTTTCTTGTAGGGTCTTCTCTTCGTGGTCAATGATGCGTATAGGTTACTCTTCAAATGTGGTATCTTCGTCGATGGTGACTTCTTTCCAGTTGAGGATGTGGGTCGGATGTGTTATATTTTCTCGAAGTATAGATACATGGAACACGTTGTGACTCAGTCAATCTAAGGTGGAAGTACTAAGCGATAGGCAACTCCTCGACACATTGTAAAATCTAGAATGCTCTAATGCAGCATGGCGATAGCTTCCCTCTCTTCCCAAATATGATAATCCCACGGCGAGGTGAGATCTTCAAGAAAACATGATCTCCAACGTTGAAATCTAAAGGTCTGGCCCTCTTGTCTGTGCAGTTTTTGCCTGCTTTGTGTTGTCAGCAGTTGTTGTTGGATGACTTTGACTTTCTCTATGGTCTCATGCACAATATTTGGCCCCAAAGACTGATCTCTCATACTTCGGTCCAACATATAGGTGATCAGCATGGGCGTCTAGATAGTGCTTTATACAGGGCTATTTCGATACTCGCCTAGTAATTGTTGTTGTACGCGAATTCCACCAAAGGTAAATGTCGCTCCCAGTAACCTCGAAAATCTAGCAAATAAGCTCTGAGAATGTCCTTCAATGTTTGTATAGTCCTCTCTGATTGTCCATCGATCTGAGGATGAAAGGCGGTACTCACCCGAATAACTATTCCTAATGCTTTCTCCAGGCTTTGCCAGAATGTTCATGTGAATCTCATATCTCTGTCTGATATAATGGATACTAGTACTCCATGAAGTTTAATGATCTCCTTGATATATAGTCGGTTGTACGAATTCATCATGTCTGATAGCTTGATCGGTTGGAAATATGATAACTTAGTCAGACGGTCCACAACGATCCAAATGGCATCATGTCCTTGCGCTGACCTCGGTAGTCCAGTCACAAAGTCCATATCATTATACTCCCATTTCCATCCTGGTATTGGTAAAGGCTGCAAGGTTCCTTCTGATTTATGTGTTCTTCCTTGACCTGTTGACATGTGAGGCAAATAGCTATGTACTAGGCCACATACCTCTTCTTTCCACTCTACAAATATGTTCTTCTCAAATCATTGTACATTTTGTTACCTCTGAGGTGCACGACAAAATTTGACTTGTGAAACTCTTTCAATACTGACTATTTGAGTGTCCTAAAGTTTGACACAAGATGCGTCCAAGATATCTCACTCTTCTATCTATTCCAATTCTCCATACTACTGATGCTTCTCCCTTGGATAGTCAACTCTTGACAAGTTTTGACTTTTTAGAATTTCTCCACAAAGTGATGGCGTAGCTGTCAGTGCACAGAGATAGACTCCTCACTGATTCTCATTTCTACTATAGTCCGTATTCCTGTATCTGTTCCAACATCTTCCATTCTCTGGTTGCTAGGCTGGCGACATGTCCTCTACAACTAAGTGCATTGTTCATTAGCTTTTTCTGGATAATAGGACAGGGTGAAGTTGTAATCCTCTAGATATTTCATCCATCATCGTTGCCTCATAATTAGATCATTCTGAGTAAATATATACTTGAGGCTCTTGTGATATGTGAAAGCTTCAAGCTTCGAACTTCTCACCGTAGAGGTAGTGATGCCAAATCTTAAATGCGTGAACTACTGCAGCAAGTTCTAAGTCATGAGTTGGATAATTCTGCTCGTGTAGTTTCAATTGGCGTGATTCGTAGGCTATGATCTTCCCGTTTTGCATAAGTACACAGCCTAATCCTTGTTTCGATGCATCGCGATAGACGACGTACCCAATATCCAGTTCTAGAATGATAAGGATATGGGCATTGGTCAATCTATTCTTTAGCTCTTGTAAAGACTTCTCAAATGCATCGCTCCAATCGAACTTGATTCCCCTCTGAGTTAGTTGAGTCATTGGTTTGGCCAAAGTCGAGAAACCCAAAATGAAGTCTATAAAAACCGGCTAATCCAAAAAAAACTACGAATCTCGAACACTGATGTTGGTTGCTTCCAATCTTTGATGGCTTCTATCTTACTGTTGTCAACTACTATTTCCTTTTCTAACATGACGTATACTAGGAATTTGACTTCTTTCATTCAAAACTCACTCTTGCTAACCTTGGCGTAGAGTTAATTGCCTCGTAAAATCTGGAGTGCAGTCCTCAAATGTTGCTCATGCAGTTCCTTGGTTGGTGAGTAAATTAGTATGTCATCAATGAACATTACCACGAATTGGTCTAAGTATGTAGTGATTTTTTTTTCATGGGACATATGAATACTGCTAGGGCATTGGTCAATCCAAAAGGCATTACTACAAATCATAGTCGCCGTATTAGTTTTGAAAAGCTGTCTTCTGAATGTCTGAAACCCTAACTTGTAATTGATGGTACCCGAATCGTAAATCAATCTTGGAGAAACAAGTTGATGAAATAGGTCATCAATTCAGGGAAATGCATATTTTTTCTTGCTCGTGACTCAGTTGAGTTGTTTGTATTCAATACAGAGTTTGAACGTCCATTCTTTCTTCTTCATGAAAAGTGTTAGAGCTCCCCATTGTGAAGTGCTTGATTGAATGAAACCCTTCTCCAAAAATTCTTAAAGTTGTATATTCAACTCCTTCAATTCGGTCGACGCCATTGTGAACGGTGCCATGGATATCGGTGCGGTCCCTAGTCAAAGTTTGATAGTGAAGTCTAACTCTCTGGTCAATAGTAGTCCCAGTAGTTTTTTAGGAAAAACTTCAGCATACTTGCAAAGTATGTGCGGTAAACCAAATTCCGTCCGGTCTTCTTCTCCCAACATAAAACTAGCTAACCATCTGGTTAGGTTGTCGTGCCATTGTGATTGGCTCTTCAATAGTGACAAAGGCTCTTGCATATCCCCCTTAAATTTGAAACAAGTTCCATGTAAGGAGTAGGTCGTCACAGTCTTTCGGTGGTAGTTTATCGTAGCTCGATGAGTGGATAGTCAGTCCATGCCTAGGATGACATCAAAGTTGGCCATGTGTATGACTTAAAGGTCACAAGTTAGGTGCAATCCTGAGACCTTTATCTTACAATTCTTACAAACTAGGCCCACTGAAACTAATCCTCCCAAGGGTGCTGTGACGCCCATAGGGATTCCTAATTGTTTGGTTACAAGTGCTAAAGTAATAACACATGTAGTTGATATGAAGGAATGTGAAGCACCAGTATCAAATAAAGCTTTTACACATGAGTTAAATAGTACTAGTATACCTTGTATAACTGAAGGATCATACATCTCTTCTTTTGTTGCCTCTACTTCACCTTTTATATGAAGGGCAAAGATTCTTCCTCTAGCATTCCGTTTGGACCCAGATGGCCCTCTATTCTACCCAAACTGGTAATTCTAATATGGGCTCTGCTGATTCCCAAAATTATTGTTTCAAGGCTACCAGTTCCCTAACTGCTGTTACTATGGTCCCCTTGTCGAAGCACTCCCCAATCTCTGCTGATTGGCTCCTATAGCATTGGGCAAACACTGACTGCAGATGTGTCCTTCTTTGCCACACCCAAAGCAAATGACAAGGTTTCCCTTGATTTGACTATGGGGCATAGAGTAGGGAATACTCCTTAGCTGATTATGTAGTATTGGTGGTCAGTTGTTGCTGTTGCCATGGTAGTTGTTGTTGTTGTCATAGAGCTTTGGGTAACTATTCCCTCTATTGACTCGTATTCGCCCTCCCTGTTGTTGCTGGGTTTTGCTATTGTCAAATATTCTTTTGAAGTCTGAGGCATCCTGCTCCATTAGTAGACAACTTGTACTACTTCAGCGTAAGTCTGCTCTTTCTGTGACATAACGTTTTTGCTTATCTGGGGGTTAAGTCTCCACTTGCACCTTTGGGCCCTTAAAATGTCAATTGGCACATATTTCGATGCATGTCGAGATAACTCTTGGAATTGAGCCGCATATTGGGTAGTAGTCCTAGTTCCATGCCTTAAATTCATGAACTCCAAAATGAGGGCTTGCTTCACAGGGGTAGTGAAATACTTGGCGAGAAAAATTGTTTTGAAAGCCTCCCAGGTCATTGTCTTGACCTCTTGGGTGCTTTTCACTATGTCCCACCAATAATCGGCCTTGCCCTACATCTGATAAGTGGCTAAGGCCACTCTATCCCTATTGTCCAGTACTTGCATAATATTCATGAGCTTCTCGGACTATTTGATCCAACTTCAGCGGTCCCCGGGTTGGCCTCACCTTAAAAGGTTGACGGTCGCCTCTTGCAGAATTCGTTCAACAGGATGATCTTGTTGGGTTGACCATAGTGGTGAGGTGGCATAGGTAATGGTTGTGGTGCTTGGTAGCGGCTAGGAAAGTTCTCAACAGTTGCTTGAATTCATTGATTCTAGGTGTAGCGTTAGGAGGTGGGGGAGGTGGATGATTATGATGTTGGTGGTTCGGGCTACTCGATCCAGCACTATCACAAGTGTTGGATCCATTCCGGATTTCTACCATTTTTTCTACTGTTTAAACAATATAAAGGCATAATTCAAATAAGAAACACAACTTGTAAAACAAAAGTTTTCATCCATATTAACGATCAACAATTGTTCAAAACATACAACATAAGTCATGCTTGCGCACAAAAGGTCAACATGTGCATGTCATGATCTAAATTAGCCGATCGAGTGTTTGGTACAAGTTGTCTTTCAAAACCCAAAAGGTACATTCTACATCGCTAGTGCCCTCCCCATGCTAATATGATGTGACTATGGAAGAAATAGGCTGAGGTGTTCTCGCCCTATTTGCTACTCTCTTTCCTACATAACTTCATGACATCCGTTACATCGCCAAAATTTCTTGTAGCTCCATGAGTCTAGCTCCCAAGGGTTGGTCAGTCTCTTGTCCTCAATCGTAGGATCATTGGGTCGTACCACTTTCATGGCACGCAATTTCCCATGCGTCGCACAAAATCGGCGAGCATGTTCACCCAATGTTTCTCACCTTCAAGTTGTTCTATGATCATCACGGGTCCTATAAAATAAGGTTTGGACTGGCCCTTCCCTGCACACCGCACTGGAGGAGCAATCTTCACATAGACCATGGTTCTTGGGTCATAGTCGTTCTTACTGCTCAAACGGTTCCAACCTACTATGTCCATCCTAATTGGCTCCCGCTCTAGAATCGATTGTTGCTCTATGTCGCTCTCCAGCTCTCCGTCCTCAATCTCTTCATCATGGCCTAACATGCCCTCATCATCATTGTGAATAGGCTCACACTCCACCCATGGTGCTACCTCGTCATCCTCGTCCCATCCATCGTAGGTACTTGTGCTAGTGGAGCGGGTGCTAGGTAGCCATCTACATCTTCTTCAAAATCCATCAACAGTGCCTCTATTGGGGCCACATAATCATCATCCTCAAGAAATGGAGGCTTATCCGAGTCGTCTCATCACTATCACTATCGCTAGTAGTGTCACTATCACTGTCATCAGAATAGGGTACAAGTCCTGGCTCCTCTGGCAGTAGGTCGTCCATGAGTTCCCCTTCAGAGATGTCGTTAACTATGAATTGTTGTGCGTAGTCATAACTTGAGTCAATCTGTAATTAATTATAAGTTAGTTTTCAAGTATATGATATCGTTAATGATAACGCATTAACTACCGAACAGAAACGCTCAAATGTGATCTACCCAACTACCCAAGGTCTCGAGGTAAGATGAAACTGAAAACTTTGATACCAAGTTGTAATTCCGCCATTTTCGAAAATGTTAATAAAGGGATAAAGTAGATAGAATTTCAAATGTTTCGTTCAAAACATAGATTTTAGTACAGATAATCATTCTTCGACAAAATACATATATTGAAAATAAAGTTTGTTGACAAAAAATTACATCGAAAAGACTTTTGCAATAAACTCAGAGCAGCTCTAAGTTGA
The DNA here is from genome assembly GCA_014822125.1 of Arbutus unedo. Taxonomy (NCBI): domain Eukaryota; kingdom Viridiplantae; phylum Streptophyta; class Magnoliopsida; order Ericales; family Ericaceae; genus Arbutus; species Arbutus unedo. Next base: position 10,525 of record JABCMJ010007124.1, read on the forward strand.
CTAGGTGAGACAAGCTCAACGACGTGATCTTTTGGAAAAGTATTCATCTGGGTCGGGTACTCGGGTTATGCTTCGTCTTCATCTACACTTAGCCTGAAATGCTAGGGGCAAAGCATATGCACTATAAGTTTTGACACTCAATAAGAAATCCTACAATTATGATAATAAATGAACAATTAATGTGAAAATAGCAACATGTAAATACCGAAGTAGAGTAATCAAGATGTCAAGTCTCGTTTTATCAGTGATATCACCTTCTTAATTGATTTATCCGAAGTACGATCAGAATTCTCTATTCAACAAATAATTTCAATTATGATCTTGTGATAAAATATTCCATTAGATAAATCTCATTTATGGTGCTTCCATCCAATACATGCTAACCATGCTCCCCAACCACCGTGTTCCAAATCCTCAAGTGCAAATATGAAACTTGAATAGTAATCTAAGTATACTTTAAACGAACTAACATGACTAAGAGGTAAATGATAGCAACCTTATGCCATCAGTATTGAGGTTTGTGAAGGCTTTCTAATTGCTTGAAGTATAATTCCCAGAGCCAGGGTAAGTTCATCTGATTGGACTATAAAGTCATCCGGTTTGAGTTCATAATTCTAAGGTTGAGTGACTTCGAAAGGGAAAGTCACCCGGATGGATTATTAAGGCCATCTAGATGGATTATTAGGGTCATCTAGATGGATTGGAGGTTCCTAAGTAAAAATGACTTTCAAATGTGAAATTCATCTGAGTGGATTATTAGTGTCATTTGGATGGATTAGTTGTCTTCTTCAAGAACAGAGTCGTTTCCTCCATTGATGCAACCTAAGCTTTTAAAACTTGTTCTAAACATTAACATTGGGTTTCAAGGATGTGAGAACTTACTTATAAGTGACAACTGATTGGATCGGAAACGAATTCCAGCTTGTGAAAATGACAATTGGGTTCTCCTTGACTTCTTCTTCTTCTTGTTTCTTCTTGCTGCTTCTTCTTCTCCACTGATGGCACTCACTTGCACTCACTCTCTCTCTCTCTCTCTCTCTCTCACACACACACACAGGTTTCAATGGAAGGTATCTAGGAATCAAAGGAAGGCTTGATATTTATAGGCAATGATGTAGAAACATATCTAAAGGGTGAGAGGATATCAAGGAGGATGGAAGGAGGAGGAGGAGAGGTGGAGTGAGGAGGGAGGTTTGAGCTGCCATGTCAGGAGGTTGAAGGTGGTGGATGGGACGTCCATGGTGGGCTGATGGGAGGTGTAGCAGAGGAGGCTTGGGAGGAGATATGTAGGAGAGAGTATGTGCGTGCGTGTGTGTGTATAAAATTATGGGGCACTTAATTTTGGTCCTATCTGTTAATTTTAACTAGATTTCCATTACATTCTATTTTAATGGTTATGTGTTGGTTCTATCTTTTAAAAAATACCCAAACTATCTTAGTTTTTAATTTTGGACAATTTCAGCATTTTATCTCTTAAACAACGGGATACAATCATGAACGTATCATATTAGTTTCAACACTCTAAAAACTGAGTTTGCCACCCTCCATCTGAAACTCTTGAAATCAATCAAGATACCTGGTCAATTTTTTTTTTCCTAAATAAAGAAACCTATTGGGGCGTCAATAGGTTGGTGTCCGATTTTTCTATTTTTTAAAAAACCCAATAAAATATTTAGTGTAGCAGAACAATACAACAATAATGAAAAGTATTGAAGGATAAATAAATAGAAGACAAGGATTTTCATACTGGTTGGACAATGTGCTTAGTTCATTTTTCATTGACGTTCTCCTTAACTATCACTTGTATCCAATGTGATTTAGTGCTTACACTTTGTTTGTTTGAGAGGCCAACTCCTCGTATACTAACTCTTGTCGATACATACAGACTGGCACAACTTTTTGGTAAACATAGACCAAACTCACAACCGTACCATGATAATGAATACTGTTGTGAATAATGTCACACCCAAATTACATTGGACAAACTAAACAAAATTCATAGTGGATTTGACTCACTCTTTCACAAGGTGAGATTTGCATGCGGTGTGTGACTGAGTTCTAGAGATCTTACAAGTGTAGCTCAAAACTCAAATATAGATAGAAAACAATATGCAAGTCAAAAGACCATCCGGAGATGATGATGAATAATAAAATTATTGCTAGTGCTATTTTTCTCTAAATGTTCTTTATGTGTAATATTCTTCATCAGACGTTCCTCCTTTATATAGGAAATTCTCCAATGTTCAAAAGCCACCTCTCAGTAACTTCATGTCTCCTCTAACGTCCATGTGCTTTAACTTCATAAATCTCGAGCAACCATAACATCCTACATCAACAATGGTTGCCGTAAACTGTGGCTCAAATGTTAAGCACATCCAACAGCTGAGTTTGATAAATGATTAAAAATGTTACATGAAATGTTATTCCAATAATCAGGCAATTATTCTAACACAATATGGATAATTCCTCAAAAGAATTTAGGGTAGAGATAAAAAATAGAAGCCTGAAGAATCAATTTTAGCATTCAGTTCTAGGGCTGGTCATTCAGGAATCTGTCTCGCCAATCGTTCGAACGGTCTTTCGAAGTACCACCCGGATTGAGATTCGAATTATGTTGCAACTGACCTTAAGCCCTGCAATTAATTCATTGATGAACGAAGATATTGATATTTGATCATTACATGTTCCATACAGGTGTGACAACAGTCGAACGGTACTATATGATTCATAGCCAAAATGGTGCAAGCTTCTCAAGATTTACGAATGAAAAGCCAAAACGCTAGACTGGGTCCTTAAGGTATCACGTGCGTGGCTATCCATATAGTGATGCACGTGTAAAGGAAGATATTAATATAAAAACAAAAAAATAAAATCTCATAAATGTCTTTTGAGTTTAACTCGCAACAGTCTTTAGTGGAGTCAGCGTTGTGGACTTCTCCACTCAAAATCGCCCAGCCAACAACCAAAGTGCCTTATTTACCTATTGTACGCGGTCTTCCTTGATCAACATTTTGCTTCTCGGAGTCACCACCCGGGTTTGAGATTGTCCCCAAGAAATCAAACAAGTGCGTCCGTGCGAAGAAAAATATATCGGAGCAACTAGTCTGTTATAACCAAAGATCACATGGTCCGAAAGTTAGGTTACGAGGTAGGAATGTGCTAGGCACCCACCTCGCCCAACTTGAGGATGAGTATATTCTCAATATTTATGAAATTTTAAATTCATTCCATATTAATATTTCATATCAGATACAGGGAATAATTACTGGGGGAGTAAAGCAGTGGCATGTGGATGTTGGATTATTTGTCCTTTATGCAAAATGATTTGTACAAGATAAAATTAGGTGAAAAACATGGTGTTTCAACATGAGACTCAATGTTGGTCAAGCAAAATAGTCAACACCATTGTACAGTTGAGGTTGTCCTTCTATTCATGGAGTATGCAATTGAGCCAAATGGTGTATGCTATATGAATACTCAAACAGTGTCTATGTTGTAATTTTTATTTATTGAAATCACAATCATCATGCAAATTATGGAAGTAAGAACAAATAATAAAAATGCAAAATTGGACAGATGTATTCCAAGGAGATATTGCATACATCAATTTCGAGAGTGGCGCACACCTACATAGAAGCGTGCACACCACTCTAGGCAAAAACAAGAGACTTGCCTTCTGTCGATATTTTAGGAAAACGACGATGACAAATTTGTAAGTAGCATTCATTACTACACGAATTATCCTAAGTTTTTTCAAGAATAAGTGCAAGCAAGCACGATGTAGTTTATATTTGGATTTCTTGTCTTTGACACAAGTAATCGAGAATAAGGTTGGCGAGTATTGGAGCGTAAGGTTGAAAGTGAAGAAGTAAAAATCTAGTTACTTACTCATTGCCAATCTCTTCTTTACTACCCTTTCTTAACTTGGATGCTCCTAAATCATCTTTCAAGAAGTATATCAAAAAAAACTTTTCAAAACTAGGATTTTGCGCAAAATCCTAATTTTTCTCTCAAAAAGCTTCACACTTCGATCCAAAAACCTATACCTTTACTCTAAAACTTCTCACAAAACTCTAAAAAATTCCAACTTTGGTTCCAAAATTGTCAACCCTTGGCTTTCAGGACTTGGGTCCCTCTTATAGGCATCCAAAGGCCTCAAATCCATGCATAAGGTGGGTGTGCCTTGCACTCAACCTTGGAAACATGCTAGTGATTTGACTAGACAAACTAAACTAGCACACTCCACTTTGGGCTCAAACAAGAAATTCGCCTCCTAGCGATTTTCATGAAAAAGAGGGCAAGAAATCTATAGGTGGTATTTGCTAGGGATCGATTCCCAAGACCTAGTGATAAACGCACACAAATTATACAAAAAAAAAAATTAAAACCCTACAAGGAGGAATTAAGATTTATATCTTCAATATCTCTCTGATTTGATCTTGGCAATCTTCATAGTTAGCGATCAAAGTATGCACATGACCAACCTGTTGATTTTGCTCAAATGACCTCGTGATTTTCTACCGTGATTTTATTGCACCTTGATCACGAACCGAGTGTGGACTGAAAAACATGATCTTCTTACCTTCATAGAACCTCTCTCAATATTCTAAATATTTCGAGTATTAAGTTAGTGTGTCTGACCTAGAATGCATAACAGTGTATATATATCCAACGATAAGGACCCTAAGAAAAATATGGGCTAAGCTTCCTATATAATGTGGAATCCTAATTTAGCCCGAATTGATTTCAAATTATATAAATTACAATCTATATCACTATAGAATTATAATTGCATTTTCTTCCCATATCTCAAAATTATATTTTAAGCTCCATGTTGTTAAATGCTCATTTATCTCCCCACGTTAATATTACAGATACTCATTCATTAAAATAAATTACTAACAATTTATTTAATCAACATCTATAAAATTCCTTGAGACATTTGACTTAACTTATTTATTATTTCGGATACTAATATCCACCTACAGGGTTTCACATAATCGAAACTTATAAGTTTCCTCAAGAAGATATCATCAATCCTTATACTAGGACATTGATTCCATTAATAATTAACAATTATCATACATTTAATATTGTGACCCAACTCATCAGAATATTGGCCCGCAAGGTCTCATTCTATAATGAATCAAAACCAACAACATTAAATATACACATCTATTTATTATCTTTGGGTTAAGAGTACAAGCATTCATAATAACCATAAGGTGATAATTGTCTTATATAGTCAGTATTACCTCAAATTGATCATGTTCAATATACACAAAGTATAATAACACTGTGAGTCAAAACTATATCATTTTCATAGTGAAGACAGACATATTGAAACATAGTGTTACAGTCCTACTAGTAGTGTGTCCAATTCCACCTTAAGACTGTGAACTAAAGACTAATATTCTATAAAAACTAATAATCTGATCTTCAATGTGTAAGCCAAACTCTACACACTTGAATATCTACTATGTGAAATAAGAGACACCTATGCATAATATGATATGATATAATACAAATATTGTCCATAAAAATTCACAACAAGAAAAGAAATAAATGATTTAATAAATAATCCATACAAATACTAGTTCATTATATAAAATCATGTACTTTAGTATAATACCCTAACAATCTCCCACTTAGACTCAAAGCACGATGTCATACATCTCATTCTAATTTCCTCCATGTGACTATCAAAAGTTTTTGCTGGTCGACTCTTCGTGAAAGGGTCAGCCAGTTTGTTTGTCGATGCAATCTCAGTCATTGTTACATAACCTCTCTGAATAAATTCTCATATAAGATGATACTTACGCTCAATGTTCTTTTCCTTCTTATGAGTCATTGGTTCCTTCGAGTTAGCAACTACACCACTATTGTCACAACAAAGTATAATAGCCGATTACACTAAAGGAACAACATCTAGATCCATTAAGAAGTTTCTAAGCCAAATGGCCTCCTTGGTTGCCTCGAAGGTTGGCACATATTCAGCTTGCATGGTGGAGTCAGCAATACATAATTGATTGATACTCCTCCAACAGATGGCTCCATCTCCTAGGGTAAACACATATGCCGAGGTAGATTTTTGGAATCCTTATCTGATATAAAGTCCGAGTCTGTATACCCATAATGTATTAGACTGTCTGGTAAACCAACATATAATTTCTAGTATTTTTTAGGTACTTTAGAATATGTTTTATCGTAGTCCAATATTCTTGCCTAGGATTAGACTTAAATCTGCTAATCATGCCTACACCAAAGCAGATATCAGGTCTAGTACACAGCATAGCATACATGAAACTTCCTATCGTAGAAGCATAAGGAGTTGTTTTCATCTTATCTTCCTTTTCAGGTGTTTTAGTACACTGATCCTTGGATAGATTGATTCCATGTCTGAAACAGAGGAACCCTTTCATCGAATCTTGCATGCTAAAATAAGGAAGAATCATATCAATATAAATAGCTTGTGATAATCCCAATATCCTTTGCTTGCGATCTCGAATAATCTTGATTCCAAGGATGTGACCGGCTTTTCCCAAGTCCTTCATATCGAATTGATTGGATAACACATCTTCACTGAAGATAATACTCTCACATCATTTCCAATGAGTAAGATATCATCTACATATAGTATCAAGAACACCACTACTTTTTCGTTGCATCTCTTGTATACACATGCCTCATTTGGACTTTGATCAAAACCAAAAAATTTGATTGCCTGATCAAAATGAATGTTCCAAGAGTTTTATGTTTGCTTAAGTCCATAAATGGACTTCTTAAGCTTGCACATCATGTGCTCATGGCCCTTCGCTATGAATCCATCTGGTTGCACCATGTGGATGCATTCATTTAGATTGTCGTCTAAGTATCGGGTATTGGTGCTAACAATGACCCTCTGATCTTTAGGACTATAAAATAAACCACCATTTGTTCCTATAGGTACCCCACAAAGATGCAAACTTCTATCCTTAATTCCAACTTATCCGTGTTCCTTTTCAGCACATGTGGTGGACTATCCTAAATTTCCAACATGTCGCAGGCTAAGTTTGTGCCCAATCCATAGTTCTATGGGAGTAAAATGTACTGACTTAGATAGTACCAAGTTAAGAATATATGTCATCATTTCTAATGTATGTCCCCAAAACGAAATTGGTAAATCTAAATAACTCATCATAGATCTTACCATGTCCATAAAAGTCCCACTATTTCTTTCTGCTACACCATTTTGCTGTGGCATACCAGGTGCAGACAACTAGTATGTAATCCCCTCATCAGATAAGTAGTCCCCAAAATCTCCAAAGAGGTATTCGCCACCACGATCAGACTATAGTGTCTTAATACTTTTTCCAATATGCTTCTCCATTTCTGTCCTATACTCTTTAAATTTTTTAAAGGCTTCGAACTTACGTTGCATCAAGTAAATGTACCCATATCTTGAATAATCATTAATAAAGTTAATGAAATATTCAAAGTCACCTCTTTCTTGGACCTTCATAGGTCTACACAAATACGGGTGAACCAATTCCAATTGCTCTTTGGCTCTATATCCTTTGGCCGAGAAGGGCCTCTTTATCATTTTACCTTGTAAACAGGATTCACAGACTTGAAGTTCTTTTACTTCTAATGAACCTAATGGTCCATTTTTAACCAGTCTAGAAATTTTTTTCAGACTAATATGACCTAGGCGTAAGTGCTCAAGATATGTTTGGTTCAATTCAGATTGTGTCTTTCTCTTACGTGATATACTATTTGTGTTGTTCAATTCATTCAGTTGCAGCATGGAAGAGATATGATTAATAACATAAAAATATCCACCAATGAACCAGAACAAATAAAACGTTTATTAAACTTAATAACCATAGAGTTATTGAAATAAACCAAATAATTATTTTTAACCAATAGAGAAACTGAAATCAATTTTTTTCTAATACGAAAACATAAAGATAATTTTCAATATTAAAATCCTATCACTACCAAAACTAAAATGTAAATCTCTCACTACAACTGCTGTTACTTTAGTAGCATTGCCCATATGTTGGTAAACCTCCCCATCACTAGGCTGTCTTATTTCCTGAAACTACTGCAATGAATTGTAAATATGATTAGTTGCTCTCGTATCTACACACTAAGAATCAGTAGATAACATCACTAAACATGTTTCAGTGAATAGGTTTTACCTAAATTATTTATTTTGTTGAGATAAATCGAACATTGTTTCCTCTAGTGCCTTGACTGCTTGTAGTGAAAACACTTGCCCTTAGACTTTTTCACTCCACATTGAGGTCAATTATTCACTTTAGGAATTGCAACATATTTTTGAGCCTTTTTCTATTTTTTCTTGACGTTCAACTTAAAAGCAGAACTTTTCTCAAGCAAAAACACATTTTGTGACTTCTTCATTAGGCCCTCCGCTGCTTGGAGTTCTTTAAGAAGTTTCGCCAAGGAGTAACAAGGTTTGTTCATATTGTAATTTAGGCAAAAATTCTTAAAACTCTCCGGCAGTGAATGGAGTATGATATCAATCTAGGATTCCCCATCGATTTCAACTCCAAGGATCTCTAGTTCATTCAGAAGACTCATCATCTTCACAACATGATCCCTCCCTTAGGTCTCTCAGTCATTTTTGTGCCCTCATAGCAATTTGCCTTGTTGCACAATTTTGATCCCCAAACATTTCTTTGAGATTCATCATTATGTCATAGGTAGTGGGTATGGACTGATGCAAATGTCGCAGAACATTTGACATAAATGCTAAAATGTAACATCGCACCATCTCATCATCCTTAATGCACTTCTTATGATGTCGGGCTTCCTCATCGGTTGCCCTAACATTAGGTTTCTCCAGGCAAACCTCACTAAGCACATATTTGCACTCTTCAATAGTTAACACTATGTCCAATTTTTTTTTCCCAGTCAATATAATTAAGTCCAGTGAGTTTGTTTTTGTTTTTAGAATGATAGCAAGTGGATTGAAAGAGCCCATGCTTGAATATGAAAATTACATAATAATAAGGCTTAATTATTCGAACACCCCCTAAACTATCGCCCAAAATCACTTTTACCCATTCAAAATTTTTTTGTATCACTACCACTCCCTAACGTACTTTAATACTTGGTCCCTTTAACTCTGTAAATGAAAATATTGGAAAGACTAAATTGACCTCAGTATATAACCCAGTTATAAGGACACCTACTTGTGGGCATAGATTAAGCCTCTAGAGAGAGAGAAGTAGAAGAGATGAAGCCATGCATATATATATATATATATATATATATATATGGATGGAGAGAGAGAGAGAGAGAGAGAGAGAGAGAGAGAGAGAGAGAGAGAGTTTGTGTGTTCGTCTCTATGCAATTCGATCTGCGATGTCAAAGATGAAGCATCTATTGCGAAAGCTTCACATCCAACACCTCACCACATGGTAAAACCTCTGGCCGCGCCACCTCTAGACATGGCGTTGTTGGCATCATCTTCTTTGGCAACAATGTCTTCTACAGTTCAGGTATATAAGGTTGGGTTGTGTGCCTTCCAAAGCCCTCGTCGAGTCTCTTTCTCTTGGCTATTGGGTATGTACATTCATTCTAGCACATATCTAATTGGAGAGAACAAAGTTTGATGACTAATAAAGATGTTACATCTTGCTCAAGAGAGGATTTCGAAGTATAGAATTTGCATCTGATGTACATTTTGCTCAAGAGGGGCACAATGTTCCTATCAACCGGTTTCCAAGTGAATCGACAAACGGAAAGTCTCCAACCCCTTGGACTAAAGCTCTAGGCTAGGTTGAATTTTGGCTGGAAATGCCCCTTCTAATCGAAAGTTTCACGGATATGTGATGGGATTTTGGTCTCTAGGAATTGCCCTCTCTAGTCGAAAGCTTCATGGAATTGTTAGGCTGGAAATTGATTTTGATCCTTTTTAGTATTTTTTTTTTTTTTTGCAAATTAGTATTTGCAATGTGAAATGGGTCAATTATGTTTGATTTTGAAATGGGTTGTGTGATGATTTAGGGTTTCTTCAAAGGTATTTTGGATTGATCCTCATATTTTTTTCCCTCCAAAACTATTTTTCCGCTCCCATATCTGAGAAGAGACTAACGGAAGAGCTCAAAGTGACACGTTAAAGTACATCAGGGGGCGATAGTGATACGAAATTGTTTTGAGGGGGTAAAAGTGATTTTGGACGATAGTTTAGGGAATGTTCGAATAATTAAGCCTAATAACAATTATGAAGGGCAAATTAAAACTTTTAAATTTTATTTAAAATATTGGTTCACTCACCAAACTTTAAAGAAAAACATCCGGAATCTGCCACACCGTGAAAAATATGTCTTTGATGGGAAGGTCCACTATTTTTCATCATTTGTGCATAAATACATTTTTTTTTAATTTCACCATCTCGACAAAAAATTATTGTCAAGCAAAATTAAATAGCAAACTCAATTTTGATCCTAGAAATAATAGCAGTGACTTTGATGGAGAGGATATTATTTATTTATAGCTATGTGTACACCATCACCTCGCACTAAATTAACTATTCTGTAATGAATTATTTCAGATGGAGATATGATTCACACAATAATTAACTTAGAGCTATCCCAATGAAACTTGTATCAAAGATTCCACAATTAATTTGTCCAATGTGAAGGAAGGTTCAAAAATTAACACACAAAATTAATCATATCATCTACAACTAGTGATGGAGACCATGAGATTTTTACATGACAAACTCCCTCTCTCACTTAGTTGTTTTTTTAAAAATTCCATAAGGGTTATAATTTTTTTTTTTTTTTTGCATGTGAGTGATCTAGGTATAGGTCAATATTCTATATTGTCCAAAACTATAACGGAAATATAATTAAACATGAAAGCAATATCAATCGCATATGAATAAGGAAATATAAATATAATAGAAATCTCAACTATTATGGTCAAAATTTCAGTTTGCAAAATAGGCTTGATTCTTGCCATCGACTTGTCCACCAGGGCGAAGTTGATGCTGACACAGGGGGTCGAAGGGGGTTGAGTTGACATGAGGAGCCCCCCGACAGGGTCTTGGGGCAACACCCGATGTAGGGTCGAGAAGCAGCGCTCCTTGAAGCTACGCACAGTTTCTTCAACAAAAACATATTAATCCCTCCAAAAGCGCTGATTTCTTTGATCATCATAATCTTTTATTTACATATCGATTCTATGCCTCCGAATGGAAGTTCACAAGGCTATATTAATAAAAATAGACATTGTGAATAAACTGAAATCTTTACATCAAATCCTTAGCCTCCACATGATCGGAGTTCACATGCTACATATTAATATTACAAACCCCAAAACTTGTAATAAAAACGTAACCACACATAAAAAAATAATGTGGGATCCAATCACACAATCATACATGCGTGACCATAATAGTGGGATATGAAAAACTGTAAAACAGACATTAGCAGGATTTATACGTTCTATTTTACGTGGACAACATGGTCTGTATAAACCATAAGCGTTATCAAAACTGGCTCTGATACCACTGTTAGAGATTGATTTTTGAGACCTAGTGATCAATGCACACAGATTATACAAAACAAAATTGAAACATTTGAGATCTCTCTAGTTTGATCTCGGCAACCTTTATAGTTCGCAATCGAAGTATGTGCACGACTAACCTGTCGATCTTGCTCGACTAACGTCATGATTTTCTACCGTAATTCTATTGCACCTTGATCACGAACTGTGCGTGGGCTCAAAAATGTGATCTCCTTACCCTCACAGACCCTCTCTAAATATTCTAAAAATTTTGAGTATTAAGTTCATGTGTCTGACCTAGAAGGTATAGTAGTGTATATATAGGCAACAATAGGAACTCTAAGGAGAAGTATGGTCTAGACTTCCCATATAATTGGAATCATAATCCAGCCTGAATTAATTTCAAATTATATAAATTATAATTTATATCACTATAGAATATAATTGCATTCCCTTCCCATATCTCAAAATTATATTTCTAAATCCATGTTATTAAATGTCCATTTATCTCTCCACATTAAGATTACAGATGCCCATTCATTAAAATAAATTACTGACAATTTATTTACTCAACATCTATAAAATTTCTTGAGACATTTCACTTAACTTATTCACTATGTCGAATACTAATATCCACTTGCAAGGTTTGACATAATCGAAACTTATAAGTTTCTTCAAGAGGATATCATCAATCCCTATACTGGGACATAAATTTCATTAATTAACAGTTATCATACATTTAATATTGTGACCCAATTCATCGAGACAGTTGGCCCACAAAGCCACACTTTATAACGAATCAAAGCCAACAGTATTAAATAAACACATCCACTAATTATCTTTGGGTTAAGAGTAAAAACATTCATAATAATCATGAGATGTTAATTGTCTTATATAGTTAATATAAATACAATTATCTCAAATTGGTCCTATTTAGTACGCACAAAGTGTATTAACACTGTGAGTCAAAATTATATCATTTTGCGTAGTCAAGACAGACTTACTAAAACACAGTGTTACAGTCCTACTGGTGGGATATCCAATTCTACCTAAGACTATGAAGTAAAGACCTATATTCTACAAGAATCGATGATCTAGCCATTTGTATGTAAGCCGAACTCTATACACTAGAATATCTACTATGTGGAACGAAAGACACCCATGCATAATATGATATGATATAATACAAATATTACTCATAAAAATTCTCATCAAGAAAATGAATAATTGATTTAAAAAATAATCCAAACAAATACTAACACATTATATAAAGTCACGACTTTTAGTATAATACTCTAACTGTATTGACTACTACACGGATCACCTTAAATTCTCCAAAAGATCAAGTACAAGTATGCACTATGTAAATTTATACCTTGGTTTGGCCTTGAATCTTCTGACTTGGCGATCAAGAATTGGGATAAGAGTGAATAAGTAAAAATTAAATTACTCATCCAATGCCAACCTTTTCTCTCTCACTCTTTCTTAAGTTGAATGCTTCTAGTTTTTCTTGAAATCCTCAAAACTCTCGTTTGAAGTCTAGGGTTTTCCAAGAACTATAACTTTTTCACCCAAAAATGTTTCAACCTAACCCCATAAATTCTCCCTTTGGCTCTTAAAGCCTTGGGTTTGCTTTTATAGGCTATTTTGACTCCAAATCCATGTATGAGTTTGGTTTTTCTTGCACTCAACCTTAATAGCATGCTGTGATCTGACAAGTCATTTTGAAATGGCTTACAAAAGGTTAAGACTAGTGTGCACCACTTTGAAATGGGGCATGCCAGTTCACTTGCACACATTATTGCAGGATGGGTTGATGGATCGGTATAGTATAGAGCACCATACCATACCGATCCATCAGGGTGATTTGAGTACTCATTTGAAACTGGTGTGTGCTACTTTGTTAAAGATAGCGCATACCATTAGGAATGGGGTATGCTGGTTTTGGCTTAGTTTTGTAAAAACTACGGCATTCATGATTAATTATATCATTATCTAAGGCCTCTCATAAGATACATTAGTGTCATTTTCATCATCGGGTGCCATTCAACTGTTTCTTAGAGATTTGTTGGGAATCTAATTGGAGTGTTTACAACCTTTCCAAGAATTGGGAAGAATAGATTCTTTCAAAACTACTCACTGAACCAGGTAAGTATTCAGGACAAAATGAACACAATCATACGAATTGGACTGTGTTATGAGAAGTTCTTCTATAAGGTTTATAGTCCTGGTTTATGCAAACGATAAAATAATTCAAGGCATGGGGTTTGTTGTCAGCCGATAAATCCGATAGACTTTTATAAGAAAAGATTCAAAAGCTGTCCATTTCGAGTTTAGATACACCTAGATATGGGGTTTAAACCATGAAGCGTATAAACAAAATCATGAAGAATTAATGGAGAAATTAATTCTCAAAGTGAGCATGGGAGAGAAGGTAAAGAACATCATAATCCCACATTGCTCGAAGATGCAGACATTGGGTATATAAGTCTCAAATTTAGTGATCAATTTGGCCCTTTTCGAAGTTTTCAATGGAGAGAGGATCTATTGTCAAGTGGACTTGACTCACTACATGTGTGTATATGGACCCCAGCGGGAGGAGAGAGCCATGCTCATGGGCCCATGGCACATTGTCCTAGTTTTGTGGCTATTTGGTCTGGGTGGGTATGGCTTGGTATTTTATTTGAAACAAAATTTCTTATGGGCCCATGGCACACTTATTTCTTCTTTTCTCAGAAAATGAGTATTGTGCTGAAAATATAAAAAAAAAAAAATTGTATATTTTGTGCACATATTCTGTTGATAAAAAAAATTTATTTTAAAATTTTGAGTTCGCACTTAATCTCAAAATAGTTTTTTAGGTCAACAGTGAATTTTTAAATTTTTTTAAAAATAAAATTTAAAGAACACAATTGAAAGTGATTCAATGATCGGTGTCGGACACAATCAAAATGGAATCAAATGTGACTATTTAATGCATTAATTATTGACAAACAAACCAAATAATATTTGTAAACTTTTTTCTGAAACATAATTCACAAACATTACTCTAAAAAAATACAAAAACACTAAACTGAACATGGCTAAAAACCCTTCAGCTGAACACCAATCAGTTGAAAGCAAATGACTCCATCAGGTTCTGGCCGGATAAATTTAGCCTATAGTCAATAATCTCCTCATGGTTGTATAAAATTGGCTCCTTGCTCTATGTTCCGATATACCGCAAAATCCCAAAAAATGTAGAGGTTCCTTATATTGAAATTTCAATTCTAATCTTCATTGTTTTAGCTGTGAGGGCCCATTTTAGTTGGACGAGATAATGCGAGTGGTGGTGATAGCTATTGTAGTTATTATCCTGAGAGACATCTTCTCTCTTTCTGCTCCCTCTTTATTTTCATTTGTGCTGCATCAGCTAAGCCTGAAGAGAAGCATAACCGAATGCGTAATGCTTGGAACATAAATTATCCGGACACAGATGTGTCCAGAACCATTGGGTGCACATCCAGATGGTCTGTTTACACAAATTTTTCCTAACCGAATCTATGTTCCATCCTCTGATGTTGATTTTCGGAAATTAGGCAGGCCCTCTCCACTTTCAAGTTTCACCGAGTACTAACATAGAAGAGCTAGAATCTTCCCCGCAGATTGGATGGCAAAATGTAGAATATCTACTTCAAGAGTGATTCTTTCTCCTCACTTTATTACAGCTTAAAAGTTAAACTTCACTGAGCTGCTTTGTTCTTAGCTTAAGTCTGTAGATTGAGAAGATCTATCCTTTCATGGCTATGAATTTGGTATGGAAACAATGTAATTACAACAGAGACAATAAAAAATGATTTGAACAGCCAACCAATCATATCTAACTAGGCAAGGCTTTTGGTGTGTAACCTTTGTGCAGCTATTTGCATTCATGAAAAATGCATAACTCTTCCTCACATCCAGTATATGATTCTTGCAATAATAGAAGTCATCATTACATACAGAACTGGCAAAATCCTGCACTTGATTGTATGCAAATTACGTTAGTTAGAATCTAAATCTGAATACCCTATATTATACAGAATTTCAGCGAACCTCCAAAATGTGCATCATGAACACAAGAAACATCGAGGATCTCTCCTTGCCCAAAATTCTAGACCAATCTCCAATACTTTCCCCACTTCACGGTCCTCTCATTCTGTCAACAATATGCCTCCCCTTCTCTTCAATGTCCCGCCTCTTCTCTTCAAGTTTTTCCCCCATCTTTTTACCCAAACCAAGCACCCTTGCTCTTGTCCCAACTCTCTTTGGCCTGGGATCATCTCCTTCCATGACTTGAATATGCTCCCTTGTCAAAATCAATGACCGAGATGGTGATTGACACCCTGGGCTGTCCTCTTTCCTGCCCTCACAAGCAACTTGTGGTTTGTCATTACTCAATAAAGGAGCACTCAACTCTTGCAGTGACTTGCTGCTCATATTATACTGAATTGCTGTATCTGATGAAGCAGCATGTACACCAGAGGAATCACTATTTTGTCGCTGAAAACATTCAACTTTCCTTCCTTTTTCATTGCCAGCTTCTTGGACATCACTGTTAGTTTCCACGCTAGAATTAGCCATGGCTGTTACTACTTCAGGTCGGGAGCTTCGCATTTCATGAACAATGCCAGCAGGATCGATAACAGCTTCTTGCTTTATCCAAATGAATGGAGCAACTTCCCGCGGGATCCAGTCATCCTCTTCTGCTAGCATCCACGGAATGCATACACTTTCAGAATTTGGGAGTACTAGAGTTTCCCGGATGGCTGCCTGCAGATTTGAACTAACTGCAATCAGGTGTAGTTGCTGAGCAATCTTAGAACATTCGGTACAGTTTGCCTTGAATTAATACAAAGTATCCAAAGGATTTAGGATGATCATTATGGACAGACCTAAAGCATTACCTCCAGGAACATTTAATGGTGGTTTGGGGCCATGAAAGTGACATGCAAAAACCTCCAAGAACATTTCAGAGGTTGTGCCACACACTCATGGCCCAGGAAAAGAATAGAATGGAACCTATGTCTATGTTACCTGCATCCGAACTCAACACTTGGTTAAAGGATGTGGATGCATCTCCAAAATGAATGATTTGACATCCACCTACTAAGCATATTCTGTAACTGACGTCCCGCATATAACTATGTGTAAAAAATTACAACCTGTATTCAACCTGCTAAAAGCTCGTTCGATATCAAGATTGCTACCTAAACAAACCAAATGTAGATGCAGTTTTTGGAACAAGTTTAGTCTTCAAACCAAGTGCGATAAGCTTGTGCTGGTTCAAAAAAAAAAAAAAAACTACTAGAGCTCAATCCGTGTTCGACTTGATTAAAACTCGTTTGAGATCACAACTCAGCTTATCTGTAGCCTTACATAAGATTCTCATGTTTGACCCGAAAAAATAAAATTAATGATATGAATAATAAAAAATTTCACATCCGGGACAAACACAAATCTGTGTAACATAGGTTGAAAATTTAGCTAGCTCTTGATTGTGCCACATTAACCATCCATCTAGTACGCTCAAAACCAATTTGCTTGCCCTGCAGGTTCCAAAAGGACGAGTTCAAGTGGGATGGAGAACTGCTATCACTTCATGGTGTCCTCAAATTTTATCTGATCTATACTAATTTGATCTGTTCTCCGAAACTTTTAAGCAAATAGCCCTTAACTATACTAGAACCCATGTCCTCTATTTAAATTTGGTAGTTCGGGAACCCTCTTCTTTTATTGTTATTTTTTTGTAATTAATCCTTTTTTTTTTAAATACTCATAATGTAACTCCAAGGGAAACATGGTCTTCTTCATTTATAAATGTCTCACCTCTATTTATTATACTTAAACTTCTAATGACAATTATTCCAACGAAACACTACATTAGCCACTGCTACTGACCCATTAGTTTTCTGTTTCCTTTTTTGCTTTTAAATCAAGCTACTGATCCATTAGGTGGCAATTGATATCAAGTGGTAACAAAATTAGGTTCACAAAATTATAGTAACAGGATAATATGTCAAACATGTGAGAATCTGCCACAATTTAATTAACCCCAACAGAAAATAACTCAAGAAATAGATCCATAGAAAGGGGACATCTACCAACAGAAGAGGACTTCTAAAGGAAAAATAATAACAAATTCTTACCTTCGGCAAAATTTGACCCCTTGATCTCTTAGTTGAGAATATACAAAACTGACCAACTAAGCTAACCCTAATAGGTTTGTCCACATGTAATGTGGCAAGGGTTATTGTGCGGTTCACTTACCAAGGTTGAAAAGTACTTATTTTAGCTTGAGTATTACTGCTTTTAGCATATCCATTGTACAACTGAATATTAATGCTCTAGTATAAACATTAATTTTCAAAAATTAATCTTTTCAATTAGTGATAAAGATGTAACTTAATTCATGGCATTGATTTTTGTGTAGCATGAGATATGACATAGTACAATATCTCAAACTTTCTCAGAAAAACAAAATCCACCCAAACTTGCCCTGTACTCAAATTTTTACTTAGATTTGAACTCATATTGGAGTATCTCATCTCCAACCTACTCGTCAATTGTTTACACCAAATGCATAATTTTGTGACCTATGTGGCAGTTTGATTTCTAATCTTTATAATTTTGATATTTAACACTCCAAACCACTTTCAAATTTTACTTAATTGATATATGTTATTATCATTTAGTTTCAGACTATACATTTAAGAAGGGTCATTCTCACTCTTCAACATTGGAGTTTGAGGTGAAGTCTTCAAATTTGGATGAGTAATTTGAAGAAAGAGCAGTTTCTTTTTTATTTTCCTATTTGTGCTTGTAATTCAAATTAGTCTTTGAAATAAGAAGACAAAGTAGGAAGTAAAAAATAAGAACTTAAAACTGGAAAGAGAAAAAAAAAGCATTATTTTTTCTTATCAAACATCTAGACCATGAAAAAAGACCAATAAAAACACAGTCGTATAATAGACGTACACAGAAGTACCCCATACCATAGCGTACCGATGCCATTCACAAATAACAAACATGTTTGATATGTTTTTGACATATTGCGCCATACACATATGACAAACTTTTGAACTAGCCATGCTTCAAAGCTCCTATCTTGAGATCTCATAATAATGTAGGTAAATGTGTCCATTCCTCCACTACATTGCTACGTCTTCAATACGTCCCTATCATTCATATCCACGGAGATGATCTCTCATCCTCGATCTCAATTCAAGTGATTGCCAATACCTAGACTACATTGGGGTGATTGTAATCTCCAATTTCCATTCAGCAATCACTTTTCGCCAATTTTCAATAGTTCAGCCTTGGTTGGGATCTCTTGGCAACATTTGTTAGGTGGCTCACGACCATGTGGTCCAGAGCTGCACGATATGGTGAAAACTATCACTAAGTGCATGGGATCCACTATCATGTGCCTGTTGCCACAACTTGAGCACTTCATTAAACACTTGGTGTGCATTATCCCAACCATTGCTAGAGATTCTTGGGACTCTCTGGAAGATTCTAGAGTTCCCTAGAAAGGTATAGAAGCATGGAGGATTCTAGAGATATTCTAGAACCATCTCTTAGAATAGTCTAGATTCTTGTACATTATTCTAGTTATTGTAAAAATATTTATAGAGTACTCTAGATTGGATTAGTTGAGAAACTTCTACAAAATGTTCTAGACTTCTCCCTTGGTGTATAAATAGATGAGGGCCTCATTTGCCCAAATCACCTTGAGAGCTTGTAATCTTTGGAGTTCAATAAGAGTAGCGTTCTTTTTCCAAACTCAAGTGCTCTTTACTTGTTGGTTGTTGGCTTTCTTAGGTGCAAGCAAGCTGGCATAGCATTAGGCCAAACGGTTGACTTGGAAAAATTCTAAGGCCGTGACACAGTGGTGGTCCCCTAGACTGCATGTTCTCAGATCTCATAGTAATTTCTCATCCAATGGGTTGGTGCATCACCCAAGCAATCTATGATTCAATCTGAAAGATTTTTAATTTTGCAGCCTTAGTTGGGAGATTATCCAAATTGATTGCTCAATCCTTGGAGTGGGTCACAGCTAGCATTAGATGAGAAAAAGTGGCCTCTGCAAGAAGACAATTCACTTTTGACGTAAGCAAGAAAAAGCAACACATCGAAGGAGATGCAGAGGGATTGAGATAGGCTTTAGAGTAGAGGCAAAGTGGCACTGAGGGGATTGAGACAGGCTTTAGAGTAGAAACAAAGTGGCACTGAGGAAGCCTCTAAGATGAAGATACCTCTCCACCACATGAGGTACAATACGAGGTAGGAGTGATACACTAGTGGAGATATTATATGGCTTGGCCAAGATTTGGCCTTTGCTTCTTGTCAAGGCCACTTTGTCTAGATTGGTGACAATTGAGTTGAGCCACCCTAAGGCTAAAATGCTTGGACTGGTCTATGGGCCTTACATAACCAACAAGTTTGGGACAATGACATGCTTTTGGACACTACATTTTTTAGCCAAACACACTACCAAGACATTTAAAATTTAATGCAAATTAAAAGGTTGAGGCATGGCCAAAAATGTTATAGATGTAAATATCTTTTGATAGAAAAGAAGTTATGTTTTGCAAGAGCTTAAAACATATAACTAAAATAGATTTTTTTTTCTATATTCCATGTGCCCAACGTGTTTGCCCTATGTTTTTATCCATACTTCTTAGACGCGAGGGGCGAGGTCTATGTACCATAGTGCTAAAAAGTGAATTACATATCAGAATGCATAGGTAGAAACATGGTATACCTTTGTTCTAAAACAAGAAATTTAGTCATCCACAGCGGTTTCTAAATTTTCTCATTGATTTAAACATACAAAATAAAAATGTAGAGCGTGGAGTTTTAGCAAGGGAGAATGTTAAAAAATTGGTTACTTATGCCAACAAAAATGTGATTTGCATCAATCAATTAAGATCTACTATTTTCTTTCATTGGATGCTTGTCGTTATAAGGAAGTAGTAGATTCTAATTCTATACCCCCAAATGATTTAGAACATGTGGCATACCCAATTCTTGTTCCTCGTACAAGTATGATCTGTGTTCTAGGTAACAATAGGGTTTGGTAGTAAGCATGGTTGATATCCCTCAACTCTAGCCAGAAATCCAAAAGTCATTGGAGATCTCACGAAACGTCACAGGATTAGTTGCGCTCAACAAATGTAGCATTTGAAAACAAGGGGACTCTAGACCCTGCTTTCAATTTAGATTTGCTTTTTTCTAAGAATAACTAGAACTTTGTGGCATATGCACTTGACAAATCACACGATAGGAGGCTGGTAATAAGTTATTGCTCAAATGGAGATCAGCATAGGCAATCACCCAAGCCTAGATTGGCGATGGACAAACGCCATAATGGAGATTAGCCAAGGGCAATCCACCCAAGTTGAGACAGCAGTTGAGTTGACACTGTAGATGGTGATGGGGACATTGAGATGTTGTGGCTGTGCCACATAGCAGAGATGGAGTATGAAAAATGTACGTAAAAGTATGAAAACCGTTAGTTGTCCTATTTACCTCCCTATTGCATTGTCTTGACTAGACTTCTATCTTTAGTGTAGTAGTATTTTGAATCTGATAAAATGGGTCTGGGTATGGTTCTCAAATCTGCTCCTAGACACAGGATCAATCATCATATTCACCTCTTAATACACATCACGCATAAGCTAATAAGTTGTTAGGTCTAAAGGTCATCTATGATAGGCTCTTCCCAAACATTTGTTCCTATTATTGTGTTAAGTGACTCCTTATCTCTCGAGTAGCTAACAGGTGCTTACATGGATCAAGGGTTGTACTCCTGTGAAGATTCTGTCTTGATTTAAACAGATCTTCAGGGAGCCTTTCACCTTGGGAAGTTCGCAGCTAAGCGACGATTGAATCCTCTGGCGATCTACAGTCCACCAGATTATGATCGATCAGTCTATGATGAATCAGCATAAGCTAGGATTGAACCATCACAACTCGCTTGTGTGTAGTATGTAGGTGATGTTTCTCGACTTCAATAATGAAAAGTAATGTGAACCTAGCCTGCTATTTTATGGGGGTATGGATTTTGTGAAGATAAAACTTACACAAGATATAATGTTTGAAATAATTAGGGAGCTCAAATTCGTCCAATATACCAAAACATGACCGGATACATAGCAAATTTATCGGATTTAACGTGTTTGGGATGGACTCAAACACCTACTGGGTTATTGAGTGTTTTCAAAGTTGCGCATGCAACTGCTTGATTGCCCCTGCAGGCGCTCAAATGATTATGCGACCTGGCAATCCCCTAAAGCCCCATTTGTTTTTAAAGGGTATAGGGTGATACAACAGGAGGGAGCATATAGTAGAAGGGGAATTTATTATACAGGGGTGGCTAATGATACAGAATTCGTTTGGATAAGGGAGATATAGATGAATAATGCCATTTTCTTAAACAATAGTGGCATTTCTGTAATTAATAGTGCCATTTATGTAAATAAAAGTGGGATATAGAAGGGGAACAATAGGGGAACAATTGTGGCTCCATGTGGGGGAGCCCAAATTTAGCTCGGGTGGAAGGAATAATGATAGTTTAGGAGTATACTGTCTGGGTCTTGTCTGCCAGCAAAATATCAGACTAGAGTTAGTCCAGATATACAATTGGGTGTGTGTTTGGGGGGGGGGGGGGGGGGGGGG
>JABCMJ010007124.1:32770-66684 GCA_014822125.1 Arbutus unedo
GGGTGTTGTTGGGGGTGCGCATGCGGAGTTGCGTACCACTGGGCATTTAGTCCAGCCAACAAACAGGCCCTTCCAGATTAAGAGGGTGCACTAT
The DNA here is from genome assembly GCA_014822125.1 of Arbutus unedo. NCBI lineage: Eukaryota > Viridiplantae > Streptophyta > Magnoliopsida > Ericales > Ericaceae > Arbutus > Arbutus unedo. The sequence continues at coordinate 32,865 of JABCMJ010007124.1, forward strand.
TATCTGTGTTTCTGAGTGCTTTGAACACGTAGCCGTCAATTTGATCAAGCAGTCATTTAATCATTTCCGAGGCTTTTTAATCTTTAATCTTCTTGCGGAAACACTCCTCAATCACGCAGCTACGAGATCAATTACGTGGATGCTTATTAACAAGACGTGGTTGTGTGATCTTCACATGGGAAACTGCATTTTTGGTCTCTGGGGCCCTAAAGTTCTAAATCCCTTTTCAGATGTCCATGTCCATTATGTTATTCCTAAGGATTCCCTGGAGATCTTTAGTTTCATCACTGGATCACCTGAGGCGGAGCTTTAACCCCATGTTGTCTGGACTGTTGATCGTACCGGTATGAGAAACAGGAATAAAAACAAGGTACGCCACATGCCCAAATTGTGGGGTACGCTAGGGGTAGGCTTCTAAAGATAACGAAATTATAACTTACTAGCGATAGACATACAGTAAAGCCAAGTATAATTCTTGACATCATTCATACAAAACGCATTTCTAGTAGTATAAAGACCAAATGTTTTTAACATTTTCTATCACCAAAATTTCAAACTCTCTAGATTTTTGTCTTAATAAGTTGGTTCTTAAGGCATTGCTAAATTTATTATTTTAGAACGGAAGTTTACTATGTTTCCAAACATTAGTACCAAAACATAATTCGCCAAAGTATTAGCATTCGCTGCTAACATAACATAAACTTCCACAAAGCCAAATTCGGGTGATGATCCTGTACAAGCAAAAACCAATTAGCACAAATTATTCCTTTAGAACTTACCATGAAACCTGTCATTTCTAAATATCAGAGTCTAAACACAAATCAAAAACTTTCTAAGACGTGTGATTGCCACGTGGCACCACTATGCTAACTCTTGAAAGGTATGATAACAGTCTAAGAGTTGGAGAACTCATATTACATGGTTGAAGGGAATATGTATATACTAGAAGAGAATGTTACTACTATAGTTTCTTGCTCTAGAAGTTCTCTTATAAATTTCAGTAAATCTATCTCTGAGTTGTTAATTTGTGCTGAATTCTTTTTGCCTAAACTACAAAAGAGAACAACTAATTAGTGTTGACCGAAAATCAGCCAGAACCTACAAACCCAAATATTTGCCATATCATATCTCAGTTCGTTTGGATTGAGGGATTTGGAGGGGAGGTGAGGAATTTAGGGGTAGATTTTGTGTTTGGATTGTATTTTAAGAAGAAAAGTGAGAGAAATGAGAGGGTGAGAGTACAACTATTTTAAGCACATCATTTTACCTCTAAAAATGGGAGGAAATGAAAGGAAAGTGAAGCGATGTCGTGACTCATGTTTGTAATCTCGATTATACTCTTCAAAATAAAAATACTAATAAGATAAATATTATAAGTTACTTTTTACTTGCACAAACTCAAACACCCAAGAAAATACAACCTACACAATTTCGAAGTCTGTATAACATTATATAGCATTACAACGTAAAATTAAATGCCTTTAACATCAGATTTTGAAGATCAACTTAGAATCTAGAGGTATGTTGAATCACTACTTGCTTCAAGATAAAGAGGGAGGGAGAAAGAAAATAGACTCTTTAGAACTTACCATGAAACCTGTCATTTCTAAATATCACAGAATAGATTAAGTTGACTTTGAACATACCTCAACAAAGATAATCAAATAAACATCAATGGGCTAATATGAAAGCGAAAAAGACCTAATCTCACCTTGAACCGACTGATCAGCAATAAAGCAATATGTCCGCTATTAATCTTGCGTTCTCCCACAAAAGACTCCAAGTTGAAATCAATATCAGGCATGGATGTGAACCCAAACCATAATTGATCAGAAGGAGGTGGCTTTATATGCAACCGCAGTGTCCCTTTAAGGGACGCGACCCTTATTGCCAATGCAAGAGGCACCTTTAACCCAAAAGATCAATCAGTGTGGAAACAACAAGGGATTATGCCATCATCTTTCATGTAGATATTGCCAAATTTTAATGATACATAATAAAAAACAGTAAGGTTAAAAAGACGTCTCCGAAACCAACAGATTTCTTATTCCCAGTCCCATAATGGTATTCCATCTTAGAAAGCTCTATTTTGAGTAGAAATCAATTTACAGTGTCCACCATAACATGAAAACTCACTCAAAATTACCACTGTGCTCGTCCAAAAAATGCATGCACATTCAACTAATAGGGATAGTTCAGTGAAGATTTATCGTCAAATATTAGGTGTACTCATAAAATAGGGCCATTTTTCCCAAACATTCGGTCAAGTTAGATAGTAAATTATGGCGCATTAACCATGTGAGGATAGGTGAGAGTACTTACATAAGATAATATGAACATATATTCATGATTCTCACCCAAGTAATGAGTCTTACATGGGCCTTTTGACTGCCAATTACATTATTATGAAAGGGGGGGGCGCTTGTAAGTTTCTCAACCAAATTTACTCTTCCAAACCAAAAGAATCTAGAAGTGACTCAATGAGCCCCACAGAAACAAAAATAGTGAAGAAGCAGGGCATTGTAGCAGTTGATTGGGTATAGACAAAATTGTTGGCCTTCTAAATAGCCAAACTAGACGTCCTCAAACCCCTGTTATCAGACATGATGACCCAACAGATCTCAATAACAGGTTACTCCACGTAAAGAAGAGATAATGATAAATTCTTAGCAATATATATTGAACCAGACCTAGGAACACAGCTCCATCATACACCATTCGAAAATTTACAAATATTTCAATCTTTCCGTATGGAGACGCTAGTGATAATAGGAATTTCTCTGAAGAAAAGCATATGAACACATATATAAAGGAGACATGCTTACAGACCTGTGGAACTTGTTTGGCAAGGGAACCAACAATAGATTTCCACCTGGATGCAGAAGATGAGCCTATTTTGGTGGTCTTATGGATCTTCCCCACTTCTGCAAACAAAGTAGATCGAATTCAAATCACTGCGTCAATTACCAAGAGATTATTCTAGGATCCAGTTTTCCCTTGAGAACCTTTTTCAATATATTTCTGTACTTATAAAAACAAGTACAGCCACAATCCAGCAAGGAAACAATGGCTTTCAAACGGGTTATTAAAACGTTGCATACTCTTGCGCAATGAAGAGAAACTTGAGGAAGTAAACCTAGCTAGTGCGTTTGTACGTCCATGAGTCTCATCTATCTAAGGTACCTACAGCCACGATGAACTCTCACCCATCTTCCTCAACAAACACATCCTACAGCAAATGGAAAGCTTCATAAGTACAACTCAGAAAAGAATATCTTCAATGTCTTTGCATGGAATGCTTAGGATTACCACACAATCATTGTCCGCCTACTCATTGTCCTCCTGGGATAAACCCACTGGAAATGTTTCGCCAAATATAAAATACCAAATCTTGCTCCTCACCAAAAAGCAGTAATGAGAAGACTTCATCAAACTAAATTACCATCCCATGCCTCCAGCAACTATCTGCAAGAACTGGGCTTGGCTTGGTTAGTGTTAAGATACGGGTTCAATTGTATATTAATAGTGAAATTAGACTAAATATGTAATTAGCTTAGTGCCAAGGGTCGTAGTGTAATTGTCTCTGTTGTACCTATATATTGATCGCAATGAGAACCAGTGTTCTAAAAATCGGATTAATCGGCAATTAATCGGTAATTGGTTGGTCACTAGGCAACTACACCCAAATCGCCGAAGAAAATCTGCTGGTCACCTAGTCAGAGTCTAATCGGTGACTAATCGGCTAATCGCCAACTAATCGGACTGTCGATTAGTCAGCCGATGGAAAAATAAAAATTGGGCAATTAAAACGACGTTGTGTAGATTAAGTATTACTAGAGTTATAAGGACTGTTACAGAACTTACAAAGCTACAGTTCTCTTGATCTCGTCTCTCTCTCTCTCTCTCTCTCTCTCTCTCTCTCACATAGTCTCATACTCTCGTTACACTTTACAATTTATAGATATATATGTATTATAGAATATTATATCAATATAATAGTGTATAATATCTGTACAATGGTGTATTATATCAGAATAATCTTGAACTTTGTAGGAATATTTATTAAAAAAACAAAAAAACCCAACTAATCCTCCTAAGCCAATTAATCCTCCGATTACTACGCTTAGGCGCTAGAAGATAGAAAATCTCCCACCGCCTGACTAGCGCCTAGCGATTTTTAGAACATTAATGAGAACTAAACCCTCATGTTTTGGATGATTCGGAGCTATTGACTATTATTTTACATGGCATTAGAGCGTCAATAACTGCCTTTGTCTGTGATCAATCAATCCCTCTGTTTCGTCTAAGTTTTCTCCGATTGACATTCTTCAAATCCCTCGCCATCGCAACCATACAACCTCGTCGCCGCACGAACAGTGCATGTGAATCTCTGTAACAATGGTTTGTCTCTGTGAACAGTGTCCCCGTCTGTCAGACCTCACCAGGCCACCAGCGACCTCTTACGCAGCTGTTTCTGCTTCGAAATCTTTTGGGCTTGATCTACTTTGTTCGAAATCTACCAGGTTTTTTTCATTTTAGGTCATTCTATTTGATTGTTATGGTGTTTCAGATTTGTTTTCTCTATTTTTTATCACTTTAAACTATGGCGGAAGATCCTAAAATTATTGTCGGTGCTGCAAGTGGTGTGAAGGATGAGTCAAGTCGTGTAGGGACTCTTGAAAACATCCCTATTGGTATTTGCCCTAACAAGTTGGATGGTACCAACTATTTGATTTGGTCTCGCACGTTTACCTTGGCCATTGAAGCTCGAGGAATGTCTGAGTTCATTGAGAGCCTTGTTCCTCCACCAGTGGCGCCTCTTGAACTGAAAAAAGTTTAAGTCTCAGAAATTCTTGGTCATGACTTGGTTGTTTAACTCTATGAGAGCTGATATTCGCCATACCTTCCTACTTCTTGCGACTACACATGAGGTTTGGACTAGTACAACCCGTACTTATTCTCAGCAGGGTAATGATGCTCAGTGTTTTGAGTTGAGGAAACAACTCCGTACATTGGATCAACACCATCATTCTGTCGCTGAGTACTATGTTGACTTGAGTTGCACATAGCAGGAGGTTGATTATTATCAGGGATTTCAAGCTATGTGTGCTGAAGATGCTGCCCAAATGGCTAAAACGGTTGGAGAAAGAACGTGTTTGACTTTCTAGCTGGCCTTGATATGAAGTATAATCAGATTAGAGTATAAGTGTTGGGTTGTGTTTCATTTCCATCATTGGGAGACGCCTATGCCATTGTTCAGCAAGAAGAAAGTAGGAAGAGTGCTAAGTTGCATACTTTTACTCCAGATCATTTTGTCTTAGTGGCCACTCCTCCACCAAGTGGTAGATCTGGTGCTAGCAATGGATTTATTGATCGTGCATCTCTCTGGCGTGATTATTGCGACAATACCAGACATACCAGGGATTTTTGTTGAAAGTTACGTGGTCATCATCCTCATGGGAAAGGCGGTGAACATGGTGGTCGTGGCCATGGGTCTACACGTTCCCAGGCCTAGGCTCACATTTCGGAGTCTGCATTTCCTACCTTGGTTGATTCTGGGTTCAATCAGTTTCTGATCATGTTAGTGGCTTCTCTCAGGGGGAGATGCAAGCTTTTAAGCACCTTGTGACCCGGGTTGACTCTTCATCTACCACTGTTTCTACCTCCACAGTTTTTCCTTCTTCTCATTTTGCTCACACAGGTATCCCAGCTAGTACATTTTGCCTCGTTTGGCATTCCTTGGATTATCAACTCCGGTTCTTCCGATCATATGACAGGTTGTTCGTCTGTTTTGTATTTTTACTCTACTTGTTCTAGTAACAATAAGATCGGAATAGCATATGGATCTCACTCTTATTTCAGGGAAAGACTTCATTCACTATTCTCTTTCTATTTTTCTTTCTTCAGTTCTACATATTCCAAATTGTGCCACTAATCTATTTTCTGTTAGTTGCTTTACTCATTCTGCAAATTGTTCTGCGACATTCTTTCCTACTCATTGTGCTTTTCAGGAACTGGATACAGGGAAGGTCATTTGCAATGGTAAAGCACATGATGGTGTCTATTTTTTAGAGTCTGCACCTCGCACATCTAAGCCACCTTTGTCATGTCGTCAAGCTCTACAAGCAGATACGAGTTCTGTTATTTCTTTGTTGCATCGGTGACACCAGAGATTGAGTCATCTATTTTTTGGAATTTTAGAGAAACTTCTCCTCATTTGACTAAGCCTTGCCGTAGGAGTCAGTGTTTTTGTGAAACTTGTGAACTTGAGAAACATAAACATTCTTCTTATGCACCTATTAATAAGATAAGTGATTTTCCGTTTATGGTTATATATTTTGATATTTGGGGATTTCCCTTGTTACCTTTCTTAAAGGTTTTCGTTGATTTGTCACCTTTATTGATTATTATTCTCGCGTCACTTAAGTGTGTCTACTTAAGTCCATAAGTGAAGTATTTTCTTATTTCAAATCTTTTCATCGGATGTTACGCACCCAATTTGATACCAACATTAAAATTCTCCGTAATGATAATGGGACCGAGTATATTGATAGGTTATTTAGGGCATATTTGGATGAACATGGTATTCTTTTTTAGACAACTTATATTGACACTCCACAACAAAATGGGATTGCTGAACGCAAAAATCGTCATTTTACTGAAGTTACTCGCTCCCTTCTATTCACCATGCATCTTTCCAAAAATTTTGGGAGGACGCAATTTTGACGGCCACTCATCAACAATCTACCTTCCAGTGTTCTCCACTTGAAAACTCCTATTGAATGTCTCCTTAGCACCTGCCTGGTTTCCTCTATCTCCCAGAGAGTTTTTGGTTGTGTATGCTTTTTCCATGCTCCTCACCCCTCACGTGGAAAGTTAGGTAATAAAGCTCATAAATGTCTTTTTTTGGTACTCTTCCACCCAGAAAGGCTATAAGTATTATGATCCTCACTCTAGGAAGTTTTTTGTCTCTATGGATGACACATTTTGGGAAACTTTGTCCTTTCACTCTCCTTCCACTCCATCTCCTTAGGGGGGAGTCTGCTAGAGTGGAACAGATGTTTACTGCTCAAAATCACGAGTCATTGTCCTTACTGTATCATAGTAAGGGGTAGAAGCAGGCGTCTACTGCTGAAAGAGAGGAATCAATATCTATTAACAGGGCAGGCCAGGACACTAGTGGACAGGTTGGGGGTGAACAACAACCGACAAGGCTTGTTTTGCAAACATATAAGAAAAAAGAAAAATCTTCATGTGTGATGCCGCCTTGTCAATCACAAATGCCTGGTCTAGACTCTTTCGTTGACTCATCTGGTAATAAATCTCCTTCTCCTATTAAACCTTCCCTTATTGAGTTACGTGATCTTAATATTCCTGTTGCTCTTCGAAAATGTGTTACAATGCACCCAATATCCCATTTCTCAATTTGTATTATATAATCGTTTGTCTCATTCGTACCATGCCTTTGTTTCGTCTATTTCTTCTATATCTATTCCACAGATTTGACAAGATGAATTTATGATACCTAAGTGGAAGGAAGAGATGGTAGAGGAGATGATAACTTTGAAAAGGAATAGTACTTGGGAACTAATATCTCTTCCCGAAGGAAAGAAACCTGTGGGTTGTAAATGGGTGTTCACTGTTAAACAGAATGCAAACTGGACAGTTGAAAGATACGACACGAGACTTATTGCTAAGAGTTTTACTCAAATCTATGGCATTGACTACGAGGAGACCTTTGCTCCTGTAGCATAAATGAATTCTATACAGACTCTACTTTCTTGTGCTGCGAATTTGAAATTGACCCCTTCACCAATTTGATGTGAAAAATGATTTCCTCCATTGCAATTTAGAAAAAGAAGATATGAGATACCACTACGATTTTCCTCGTCTGCAAGCAAAAAAAATGTGTGTAGATTGAGAAAGACCTTGTATGGGTTAAAGCAATCATCGAAAGCTTGGTTTGACAGGTTTTCGAAGGCTATGTTGAGCTTTGGGTACCGACATAGTCATGTTGATCATACTGTGTTCATCAAAGGAAGTGGTGGTAAGATTGCTATCCTTATTATTTATGTTGATGATACGTGAGTGAGATTTCCAACCTTAAAACTCGACTGGCTCAAGAATTCGAGATTAAGGATCTAGGATCAATGAGATACTTTCTCAGGATGGAAGTGGGGAGGTCTAATAAAGATATTTTTATCTCCCAAAGGAAATATATTCTTGATTTATTGGAAGAAACCGGTATGTTAGGTTGTAAACCTGTAGATTCCCCTATTGAGACTAATCATCATCTTAGTGGAGATGCAAGGGAACGTATTGACAAAGAGAGAGGAGAGATTTGTGGGCCGACTGACTTATTTAGCTCATACTAGACCAGATGTTTCATATGTTGTGGGGGTTGTTAGTCAATTTATGCATGATCCCCGTGTCGCACATATATATGTTTATCGTATCTTGAGGTATCTCAAGTCAACTCCAGAAAAGGAAATTTTGCTCTCCAATCATGGTCATTTACGATTGGAGGTATTTACTGATGCAGACTAGGTTGGTTCTATAGATAATAGACGCTCTACCTCTGACTACTGTACTTTCATTGGAGGAAACTTGGTTACCTAGCGGAGTAAGAAGCAATCAGCAGTCGCTCGATCCAGCGCAAAAGCTGAGTATAGAGCTATGATTCATGGAGTTTGCGAGCTTTTGTGACTCCAAATCTTGTTGTGCGATTTTGAGATTGGAGATGATTGTCCAATGAAACTCTATTGCGACAATAAAACTACCATAAACATTGCTCATAATCCTGTCCAACATGATAGAATAAAGCATATAGAGATTAATAGGCAACTCATCAAGTAGAAGCTAAGCACGGGTTTGATATGTGTGCCTTTTGTGCGAAATGAATATCAACTAGCGGACATATTCACAAAAGTACTTGGCGGCAAGAGGTTTCATCCCATTGTGTCCAAGTTGAGCTTGACAGATATCTTCGCACCAGAGAATGTTAAGATATGAGTCCAATTGTATATTAGTAGTGAAATTAGACTAAATATGTAATTAACTTAGTGCCAGGGGTTGTAGTGTAATTGTGTCTCTATTTTACTTATGTATTTATCACAATGAGAAATAAGCCCTACTATTTTGGGTGACTCCAAACTATTGACTGTTATTTTACAATTAGTAATGCACATCATTCTCTTCCCGCCTGTGTTTTTTATAGAAAAATGGGAGTTGATTTTTTTGAAAATAGGGCTTGAATGAAGGTTTAAAGGTTTGTGAGAAAGTGACAACGGATGACTTCCATTACCAAATGGAACAACTTTTCAAACTAGTTGATAGTTGTTCCCTGGTTGCACCCAAAAATGGGTTCTATTTGACTAAAGCACATGTAGAGTTTTTTGGGGGAGAATCACTCGGCGCGGGGCTCCCCTTATGAGGTCAGGTGATGGTCAACAACTCAGGCAGGAAATGCCGAGACACAGCTAACGAAGCAAGAGCTCTTTTCACCTTATACGCTCTAAAAAAAAGTGTCAGGTTTTTGGACCCTATGTTGAGCAAGGGTTCCAAACCTTCCAAAACTCAAATAGTGGTTACCAGACGTCGTCTTGCTAGTGCCGCTCCTTGTCATTCCCTAAAGGACTGTTCCTTTTCGGTGAGTAACAAAATGGGAAAGAATTAGGTGTGGTATCCAAAAGAGACCTTGCTAGATTGGAAAAGTATTTAGCTCACAATATTTTTTTAGCAGCTATTTATGGGATCTTGGTGTGTAATTAAAGGCCAAAGGGTCGTGGGAAAGTTGAGAGTGGATTCTTGAGTAAGCAGTTCAAACGAGAACTGCTTTCTTGCAGTGAAAGTAATTCAAGAGTAGTGTTTGCATGAACCGAACTCTTCTATAGAACCTATACTTCTTCACCAATCAACCTTTGAGGAGGCTGCATATACACCATAACAAGTTTCAAAAAAATTCTCTCAAAATCTGAAATCCCACTATTTCAAAGAGCTATTGTGTCGCATGTATATTAGAAAAAGTCAAAACTCCGTGGCCAACTATGACTTGTGAACACATGCCCAAGTAAAATCAGTCCTCAACAAGATTCACGACCCACGGTAGATTCCATGGATTCAAACTAAATCCAACCATCAATTCCAAACATGAATAAATCTTCACTGCTAACCGAGGAAACCATAAAAATAATGATAGGTCCCTAACTTAATAAACCCAAAATAATACTCAAAATTACCTTTAAAAACCATTATATGATGCCATAACATGCTCCATTCAAAATCCAAAAATTGTCCCCTTTCCCATTGACAATGACCACATCAAAATTACTCCATCAAATGAGGGCGCACTAATGGCACTAGAAAAAAAATAGTCTGCAGTGACTTAATAGCAAGATTCCCAACAATCTCACATGGTTTGGTGTACCTTGTAATTAACCCGACCATCTGTTCCCACATACACAGTATAACGCTTAGTCTCGGAACTGTTAAGTTGTCAATCAAACACTGGACTAAAAGGATATGGACCAAGGCCATCTCCAACTTTTTTTTATTCCCCTCCTTATTCAGCAACCAAACACAGACTAAAGACATGTGGCATCCAAATTATACTCCTTTTTATAGGGACTAGCGACAGAAGGCCTTCGGAAGAAAGAAGAAACGATCAAATTAAACAAGAAAATAGGATATAGTACTAATTTCATTCCCCTCATCACTGTGATTGCCTGGTTACCGGTGATCAAATATTTCTTACCCCGCAACTAACAAGAATTGGATAAAAAAGAGAATGTAGAAAATCAGCTTGGTAGGACTTTGTAGGCAGTACATGTAAGACGTGGACTTGTGATCAAATATTTCCAAATCATGTGACAAGAATGTGGGACATCTGATGATCTAGAAAATAGAGTTGGTAACATTCTTTCCTTCAGTACAAAGTTTTGATCTTTACTGATAACAATTTCCCACTGAAAATACATTTGAGTAAAATTTTGCAGTGCACTTGTGTCCGTCTGTTATTGTCTAATGTCTATCCCCAAGGAGAAATTCTTTGGTTGCATTAAGCATTTAACAAAATAATATATTACAGTCTCCATATTTCACTTTCGAAAGTCACTCCAGAAGTATGCTCATATTGCTATTGTGTACATAGTACGGAACCAAGAAGTATAGAATCAAGAAAGTTCCTCCAATTATGCTTGTATTGCTATGGTGGACATAGTATAGAACCAAGAAGTATAGAATCAAGAAAGTTTCACTGATTACCTTGCTTTGGATCTGCTTCATCCCTTTGCTCTGTTGCACCATCTGCATCTTCAGAACACTCTAAGTGCTTTCCAAAATACTTGAAACCTTCTAAAAGATCTGATGTTACCTCCTCCGCAGGGCTTGATTCTAAATTTGTATCCACTATGCCTCCCTCAAATTCTAGCTCACCAACTTCAAGCCTGGTTGCAATATCTAACACTGCACCTCCAGAATACTGAATGTCAATTTCGATGGCGCATTCTTCATTCATGTCCAAGGGAAGAAGCCTCATACCACTGATATATGGAGGAAGATTTCCAAGATCAACACCAATACAGGTGAGTTCACCTATGTAGCCGGGTTTCCTCGTATCGGACAGTGTTCTCTATTACACAAGAAAAATTTGCATCAGGGTCATAATCGCATTCCATAAAACAGAGAACATGTCAACATACTGCATCAAATCAGTCATTAATATGCCGAACAATGTGGAAAAATAGATGATCATGCCTACAGAAACAGTTTTGTGGAAATGACAACATGTGCAAAATCATTCTACCATTTCAGTCTTGCATAGTTTACAACCGCATGTAAGTCATTGCAGGCCCTAAATTTTGAGGACAATTCAACTTTTCCTTCAATGACGCTTCCTAATACAATATAGGCATGCTATGCAGGCCAGGGCTACAAGCGTCCAACCTCAAGCCAAAGTAAAAAGGCCAATCACAAGACCAAGTTCGCCCTGTTATGTGAAACCATTCCCAGCTTAAGATCAGGATGTTTACTTACAGAATCTTTGGGCAGGCCCAAAATAAATGATTTTGAACCATGTCATTGACCTAAAATGAAGCTGCCCGTTCCAACTAACAACTCTTATCACCTCCAAAAATTTAGATCAATAAATAGAAATCGAAGGGTTTGATTTTAAATACCAAATCTATTATTAGCATTTCCATAAATATGTTCTGGAGAATCTAGACATCACAGATTCTCTCATCATTGAATTTTGTAAGTACTTCCATTCCATTTTTCTCTAATCTAAGACACAAAAGAAAGAAATGTAGAATATTAGATACGATAGGGTGATGTCTCAAACATAGTGGTACTAATAAAGTACCTGTAGAAAAATAATAGTGTTGATGTGTTATTAATAAGAAAAATTTATTATTTGTACTCCTAAAATTAGGAGATTGATCAGGGGTTAATTGGAATTTTATTTGATTAGTTAGAATTCCTTATTCTACGGAATCAGTTGGGATTGTTTTCTATTTTGTAGCTAAGAATTTGTGTATATAATCTTGTGTATAGCTTTTAAATCAATATCAAAAAATATTTTCCTAATTATTTTCTTTTTTCTTCTTTTTTTTCCACATGGTATCACAGCCATAAGGTCTAGACCCTATATGATTTTTGCTTCTGGCACTTAAGTCTTGCCACAGTCCGCCGGACACTCATAATATGCTCTTAACACCTTCTTTCGTTTGTTTAGTTTAACTCTCGATCAACCATTTTTTTCTTGCAATAGCTTCTCTTGGCTGTCGTCTGCCCCTCTGTGGGCTTTTTGCACATTGATGTGATGCGTTAAAGCCTCGTGCACCCTTCCCTTTTGTTAGTAGGCTTCTGTCTTTGTCTGGCAGCCCTCATTTTCCGTTATTTTCTGGCACCTATTATTAATATGTTGTTGATCTTTTCTTAATCCGTTCTTGATCTGTTGTTTATTGATCTACTGGATGTTTCTCAAATTTTTTTGAAAACTTAATTTGGGTTGATGCCCAACCTTAATCGCTAAACAACTTTGACGTTTTTGGTCTTTTACGAAGCAACTTCTTCTCCGACCTAACGCCACAGCTCTGAAACACTCTCTGTGTTCATATTTCAAACTAGCGTCGCAACGCCAGTCACCCAACGCCACAGTGACAACCTCTTTGTTCACTAGAGCCGCAAGGCTAGTCGTCTGTCCAACACAGGAAAACAAATCTCTATTTTTTGCTAGCTATCATTGCAATGATCTCTCTTTTCAATTCTACGTCACCAGCCTACATTCCTAGGGAATTTTTTTAGTTTTAATTGTCAATTGCTTGATTGATCCACAATGTGAGAGAACAAAATCGAACACCACAACAGTTTGATGTAAAGAACATTTTTTTGCAAGGAGATCTTGAAGAGAAGTTTTATATAAAGATCCCACTTGGATCTAGAAGCTACCAAGTCAGTAATCGAGTATTCAAACTTAAGAAAGCCTTGTACGGGCTCAAGCGGTCTCCAATGGCATGATTTGTAAGAGTTGCAAGAGTAATGACAGATATGGGTTACAAACAGAGTCAGGGAGAGCATACGTTGTTCATCAGGCATTCAAGTTTTGGGGGAGTCACAAATGGAAAGGAGAGAAAATTGTTGAAACAATGCTTTACCAAAAAGTTTGAGATTAAAGAATTAGAGAGGTTAAACTACTTCCTCAGTATTGAATTTGTACACCTTATGGGTCTACTAACTGCCAACTTGCAAAGATGCTTACTAAAGAATTAAGTAGTATGGCATTCGAGAGAAGTGTATCCAAACTGGAAATTAAAAAGATCTATTCACCAGCTTAAGAGGAGTCTAGAAAAGTAAAGGTGTAATTGAAAAGTATTAGTAATTAGGAAATTATATTTTAGTAACCTGTGTTATCTGTATTTCTAGAATTAGGAGATTTTTTTTCTAAGCAAAATGGATATTCATAATCAAAGTAAAAATTACATTGATTATACGGGATACAGGTATGAGCCACCCGAATCCCTAGAAAGAAAGCGGTTGGTGAGAAACCAACAAATTAAAATAGGTACCAAAAAAACCTATGGTAAACTAATCCCATAGCAATGTTATGAAGTGGGAAGCTCCTTGCTTCCAGCGAGAACCCCCTCCAGGCTACGCACTGTGTCTTGAATAGAGTATTAGAAGGTGGGTAATTTCGATTTAGCCCATGTTAACGCTCTAACTTTGATAAGATTTGCCAAGTCTTCTACCCTGATCTTCAAGTTCTGAAAGATAAAAGAGATCCGCGTGAGCCATAAAGACCATAGGGTTGCATACACTGTTGCCTTCCAACGGATGGATCCTGTCTTGTTCAGATGGAAACCTAGATGGCTAGAGAGAAGGAGGTCCAACTAAGTTACAAGATTTGCACAACAGGTAATCCTCTTCCTCAACTCTAAAACCTCTGTTGAACAGAACACACTTAACCCTTATTGCATTTTGAGCCGTAAACCATACAAAAAGCTCAAATTTGGGAGGAATAATACCCTTCCAAATATGATCTAGTTTCTCTACTTTATTGAATTTGAACTTTTCCCAACTTCCATGGGCGGAGGCTACTGTATATGATGCATCTTTGCCCCAAGACCATGTCATCTCATCTTGATTAGGACTACAGGGGATTCTATCATTGATCCTTGTCAATAACTCAGCACACAATTCATTTTCCCATTCAAATAAGGTCCGTCTGAATTGAAGATTCTACTGACCTCCGCTGCACACGTTAGATATCCATTCATTTTTTTGGGTAGAGATTGAATACAGTCTGTGGTATTGGTCCTGTAATCTAAGTTCCCCCACCCATAAAGGTTCCCAGAAGAGAGTTCTGCTACCTGATTTAACTTGTATCTTTAACCCCTATAGAATAATATTCGAGAACTCCACCATAGAACTCCCTATTCCCACAGAGCAGATGTTCTTCCAGGTTGGAGAGATTTTGCTGTTGTTTGGCAAAATAGGCAACCAAGAAGATGTAGGAATGGAGTACTTCCTCAAAACATTGACCCAAAGAGCGTTGTTTTCCCTTCTGAATCTCCACCACCATTTTGTTAATAGGGCCCTATTTTGAATGGTAAGCTTCTTAATTCCTAGGCCCCCAAAACTCTTGCTTCTTCTCAGTGAATCCTAGTTTAGATAGTGAATCTTCCTTTTCTCCTCTCTATCTCCCCAAAAGAAATCCCTCTGTAGCTTCTCTAAAAGATTAGCCACTGCTGTTTTGGAAGATGGACATAAAGTATAAGGGGAGGTTAGAAATGGTGGATTTGATAAGGGTCGGTCTGCCCACTTGAGATGGGACTCTTTTTTTTTCAAGCAGCAAGAATGGCCTTGGTTTTGTCTATGATTGGGTTCCAGACATTAATCCTCCTAGGATTGGATCCTAATGGCATACCTAGGTAAGCAATAGGGAGTTTATCCCACTTGCATTCTAAATTAGAGGCTAGAATTAGGAGATTGATTGGGAGTTAATTGGATTTGATTTGATTAGGTACGATTTCTTATTCTGAGGAATTAGCTGCGATTGTTTCTTATTTTGTAGCTAGGAATTAGTGTACATAATCTCGTGTATAGCTTTTGAATCAGTATTAGAAAAAATTCTCCCAATTCTTTTCTTTTCTTTGGCTTTCTACAGTACTTACAGTTAGTAAGCATGAGAATTGGCATGCACTGTGTGGCCCAAGCAAGAAAGACTATTCATCCACATAGTCCAACAGGCCCAGTCAACAGGAGATTTCAACGGGGTCCATAATGCGGTGTGGACCAGCAACCCCACAAGGACATGTATCAACATGGACGTGAGTGTAAGATCCCTAGGTCCCACATTGCCAAAGTTACAGAGGACTAGTGGGTTACATATCTCAGCTTGCATCACTTGCAATAAATGATGCAGTTTAAAGCGGGCACCTTGCGGAAAACAAACTATATTGTGACTGTTTGGAAAGGGGCAAAAATATAATATCTTTTGATTCCCTGGATTCTCTACAATAAATCAATCCATTGGAAACAACAAAGATTTGTGGGTGATAGTTTAACAAATGAGAACACCCAAAGCATGTTTCAGCTCACAAATGCAGGGCCCACAACCATGTCCTAAACATGCAAAATACATCTGATAAAAAAATTATACAACATGACATACCTGAATTCTCGCTTGAATAGAGTTTTTAATCCTTGGATTTCTTATGGCATCAAAAAACAAACGCGACATTAACAAATTCCAACAAAGTACTCCCTCGTCACTACCAATCCTTTCATCAGAATCTACATCTGAGATATGACTTCTGCTGTCTGAGTCAGCAAATGTTGATGATGATGGACCAATTTGCATCGAAGTAGTCTTTACCAAATCAGTGCCCAAAACTGAATCT
Source organism: Arbutus unedo (assembly GCA_014822125.1). Taxonomy (NCBI): domain Eukaryota; kingdom Viridiplantae; phylum Streptophyta; class Magnoliopsida; order Ericales; family Ericaceae; genus Arbutus; species Arbutus unedo. The sequence goes on from JABCMJ010007124.1 coordinate 49,265, forward strand.
TGAGGTGAATGAGATTTCTCATTGATCTTTTGCTCTTCACGACCTGATGACAAAGTCCAGCTTGTCTTATTTTCTACACCACTCTTGGACGCCCTTTTTGCAAGTTTTTTCAGAAACTGCCGAACCTTTGACGAACCATCAAGCTTAACTGACCTGTCTACAGGCTCAGAGTAGAAACCCACAGATGGTTTCATAAATGACAGATATCCCCGATTTAAGGTTGTCAGGTAATTCTGAAACTCTAGGTTCAACTTGGAAACCCAATTGAGTTTTTCTTTGTCATTACAAGAAGCAAGACGGAGGGCTTTACACCAAGACTCCTTCTCCCAAGACGTCTCAAGATAAATATAAATAGTTTTACTTCCATTGTATAAAATTGAGGTCTTGCTCTCCACTTTAATTGGGTATTTTTTTGCCCTGCAAAAATATTATGAAAATCAAGGTTGTCAAATCATGAATCGAAATGGCCTTTTTCTAAACCGTGAATCGTAACCATTCGGTCAAAATAGGAATGAAGTAATATGAAATATTCATCATTAAATTTGAAAGCATAGACTTAAAAACAAAAAATATATATTTAACAATGATTATGTAACCTAGTAGGTAAAGAAACTTGCTTATATGGCAAGAAATACGGTTGGCACGAGATTTTGAGTCCTACCGGATCTAGAATCAGATAATACAACAATAAAAGAGATCGATTTGTCAACATTTGCATTCACGTATGATCATAAACTATGATAATTTCACCAAACCAATAATAAATAGTTTGTAGAAACAATGTCCTTAAATATATCTACAATGAATATTTTGTGATTGATAAAAATGAGAAAAAATGATTGACAACATGCTCTGAGAAAGTAAAACTATTTTATATTTGTTAGTAAGTCCACGGGAATAGAGTTTTTCGAATTTAACACTATATAAAGTGATATTCTCACTCTATCCCAAAAAAAAGGCAAAAATGGTTTCATATCCGCTGAATGCTACAATTGTTATATTTACCTGATTTGAATCGTAAATTTAACTGTGATTCGTATGGTTCATCACTGATTTTGTCTAAACCTTGATTCACCTATAGATTCATAGCATTTCCTATGAATCATGAATCAAATCGCGAACCGAATCGTGATTTGTGCAATTTTGACCACTTTAATGAAAATTACTTATACATACTTGATATATTTTTCCTTTTCCTTTATAACACCAATATAGTTAGCTGGGACAACAAGGATGACCATTTGACTTCTGTAAGTACGAATGTAATTGGCAAGATATCTAGCTACGTATGCCAGTTACTTGGAGCAAAACAAACGTAACTGTCTTCCACGTTCTTTCTAAATAAATGAAATTGATCGAGATGTAGGAAATGTTGAATCAGCAAGTACAACATTTCTCATACTTTACTGATAGTGCAACTCCATATATGCTTTTTAAGTGCTTATTAATGCTTATATTCAGTAATTTGAAAACTGCAAGAGTCAAATCTGGGCGCATAGCGTCAATTACTGGAAGTGGATGAAGCTGACCCCAAGTAATTGGGACAAATGCTTGTTAAGTTTCATTGAGTTTATTTTTTGAAGCCTCCAAAGAGAACATATAGTGGACAGAAACTTGTTGAGTTCCTATCTAGCTCGAACTTTATTGAGCCAAAGCACAAAGGTTATGGAGGTTAGTTAGCATAGATTGTGTAGTGTTTGTAGACGAATGTATAAATAATTGACCGAGCACTAGGTGCACACAAAACCGACATAGGGTGGAGAGGATGGAGCCGGAGCAACCCCAGAGAGAGAGAGAGAGAGAGGGCAGTGGAGAAGATGGCCGGGAGTTCTCTCGTATCACTTGTGCTTCATGGCGTGTGGCCTGTAAGCACATGCATGATATACAAATACATGTATGTACGCGCAAGTGCATACATGGCGGGGTGAGGTGAGGTGAGCGCTCTAGAACTTTCTATGAATAATAGTGTATCCATATAAGGTTTCTAGCTTAGTTTGGTAAAGAAAAAAAGATTTTGGGGCTGTTTGAGGCACTGAATAAGTACATGAAAACAGTACTATTGTTGTATTTGCTTATTTCTATTATTAAAGAAGTTTGATTAGTCATTACAAAGGTTGAGGGAAAAGGAGGTTAAGATTGTAGATTAAGGTTTAAGAACTTCTACCTTACATTGGATCAACAATTAGAAACTAAAGCTTTAAATTCTAAACTCAACAAAATCCAATCGAATAGCAAGAGCAAATAGAGGGCATCACCAGTAACAATGATATGAGCTTCCACAATAGTAAAGATAAAGGCATATACATATATATAAATATCTACATACACGCATATATATAGGGGGAGAGAGAGAGAGTGAAATTTTTTAGTCTTACTTTGGGTGTACATATGTACAAATTATACTATTATTGTTCATCAAAGAAAAAGATTGTCGAACAAATCCCTGGCAATGCTTGGGTTACCCAATCCATGTTGCTTGTGGCTGATTTTAGGTATCTGTGACCCTGCAACAGTGGGTCCACACTAACCCTGACAGGTTTTCTAGTCACTAAAACAACAACAAACAAAACCAGACTTGGTTATACATAGGATCCCAAGTGGGTCCAACTTGAAACCGACCATTTCGACTCAGTAACTTCTTCATATTCTTATCCTCATTATCATTATGCTGTGCAGCATAGGGTCTTAGAAATTAACACCAGACGAAAGATGTGCAACACATGCAAAGAAGGAACCTTTTGAGAGATTGAATGAGTTGGTCTTAGAAATTAACACCAAACGAAAGATGCGTAACACACACAAAGTAGGAACCTTTTGAGAGATTTCATAACTCATTCATTTCCCGTAAGTATACATTAGATAATAACAAGGAAGACCATTTTGGTGTCCAATAGAACATGAAAGCAAATATAAACCAGGAGCCCCTATTCATTTTTCTCTTTTATTGGCAAACATCCAGGACCTAATAATTTGGTGTGGTCAAGCTAAGGCATGTTTTACATTTGACCGTCCAAAATATTTAGAGTTGACCCGAACAACATTAAGTAATCTCATAAATAAAAGCTCAGCATGGCCACCCACAATGCAACCCATATCTGGCAACTACCAGTTTCCCTGACAAAAAATCAAGTAAAAAAGATAGGAAACATTTACTAATAGATCCTCTAGCCATGTTCTAAACTAGATTGCAAATTTTACGTACTAGAGGAGACTCAACCTTGAGCCTCTTTATCCGGGAATAACAACCTTCTTTGCTTCAGTCTTCCTATCCTGCTGCCATTCTTTTATAACCTGTAGATGGTAGAGGGCTGCACAATTAGATAGGAGTATAACTACAAATAGAACAAGTGTGCAATACGCAGCATCCCTGATGGTCCTTTGAGGCCTTAATACAACTTGAGCCTGACATTCCATGTCAAACTCAATGTAGCATCTACCAGCCCGTGGGTGGATTAGACCAGCGGACAGAGCCAAGAAGGTTCCAACGAAGCCTCCTAACAGCCATAGACGTCCATAGGATTGCAAACCTTCCCAAGGGAGAAATCTTACTGATATTCTCCTTGAAATCCTTGTTCCACTTCTCTTGCAATATATGCTGAATATTCATCCCATGTCCGTTGCAGCAAATTTAATCATTAACATCAATGACCACAATCTCCATTAAAAATTTGTCAGAAGAAGTAATACGTCCTCATATATACTTGGATCTTAGAAACTAGGGTTGGCAATCCCGTATCTCAACGTCAAAGTACAAAGATCTATTTATATTATATACCAACAAACGGAACCACGCCTTCACGCACTAGCTGCAGAAGAAAGGATACGTAAGAGAATTGAAAGATTCGAAAGTGAATTCAGCTTTTAGGGAGATACCCGGATGGGGGTACTGGCATAGACAACTGCAAACTCAAAATTCGTCCCATATTTGGCGAAACTATTTAGGAATTACATCTAGTTACCCATAAATGAATAGAAAGCTAGTCATTTTCTCAACGCTAGTCTAATCTCATTCCAACGTGGATAACCCTTGCCATAGCAAACTTTAGAGACAAATAAATCATGAAACATGAAAAAATCAATGCTGATAATCATCTATCTTCTCGAATAAAAGTTAGTAATGCACTCAATCCCAAGTTTCCAAACATTAACTGTCTTTAATGACGGACTTAAATAGCACTCAAATCAAGGCCAAAACCAATCCAAAATTTTGAAGGCTTCTACGGCCCAAAGTCAAACCAAGACCTATGCCCCTTGTCAAGGTTTAACTGTTCAAAAACTTTTTTGAAAGAGAATATAGCACTGCATTAGGCTTTATAGGAAATTACTCAAGCAACTAGAAATAGAGAAACCTACAATTAGGCAAATACTTGACACATGCCTTGCATGCAGCCAGTCAATAGCAAAAACTCTATCCCGGCAATCAAAAGCCACAAACAAACATTCATCCCTCCTAAGTTCATCGTAAGGCCTAACGAAACTACTAGCACCAATCTCAGTAACACATCCATACACACATTATGCACTCGAAACTAAATCAAAACACAGAAAACAAACAAATCCAAATTCTCCTATCATATTTTGTTCCCTTTTCTCCAAGTATAATAATGACCCTCTCCGCCTAAAATAGCCTTGGTTTGTGATTTCATCAATAGCTTAGTGACATTCTATCACATTAGGTGTCAGCTTAAACCAAGGTGTAATATCTTCTCCTCATTGCCCAACTGAACCCAAATTGTTCAAACCGAGCTTAACTTACGAGCCAATAAAGATCAGCTTTTGAAATTTGAGCTCCATTCATCCAAATTGTTTAGAGTTGTTATTAACTAGCCATAGGTTTTTAAGTATTCCATTAAGACGGTTAATATCCAAAACAAAAACTACTTTCTATCAAGCTGTTGTGGCCAGTTAGGCTAAGATTTTTTGCATGCAAGTAAAGACTAGGGCTAATACAATCATAATTTCTCGTCAAAACTTCTATTAACAAACCAACGAGTTCATAATAAAAACAAACAAACAACATATAGGTGGTAGTGGTTTTGAACTCAGTGCTCAGGACTCCAACCCAATCACATTATGAAACAAGCTAAGAACAATTTGGCTATTGGGAAGGCAGACCAAGGTCAAGTTAGGTATGGTTGAACCTGACCGAGTTGGAAGCGCACATAGTGAGAAAATAGGGCTTCTTTCGAGACAACACACTAGATAACCATCCGTGTCAAAAACAGTAAGACAAATAATAACTACGAAAGAAACATTTCTCCATAAAATAAACACTTTCTCAAATAAGTTAATGACATGAAAAGAAAAATGTCTAGAAAATGCCACCTCACCATTTCCTAGAAGACAATGATGTCGCAGAAACAGCTGCTATTGAGCAACCCTTTAGCCGAATTTCTCTGTGAGAGCCATCTAATTCAGTTAAAATAAGTGATTGATCTTTGACTTTTGCATTTTTCCGGACAGGAGCAACCTCAAAAATATCTTTCTTCTGCTTTTGATCTCTTGGTACGTTGTCCATAGGCCATGACTTTGGAACCTTTTTGGGATCTAAAATCCAAACTGCACCCTGCGACACAAAACTAATTTGCATGAGAAGAAAAATTGGAAAATCAAAAATAGGGCAAAGTAAATAACACAACTTTACATCTTGAAATTTTTTTTCCCAGTAGCATGCAAACACAAACGAGGTCTGTGATATTAAAGATGCATTATACATCAAAAAAGGCACCAAGGGGTGCCACCCCGGGTTACACAAACTCAGGTGCAATATCGACTATGGGTATAAATCTAAGGGTCGGACATCTTAAACCTAAAAAGAAGGGATCTGCAGATTTGGATAAGAAAACGAGGATACGTTATATTATTATTTTCTTCCAAATATTTTTTTATAGCTGCACGAATAAACAAAGTCAGTCCAATGGTATTTTTACATGAAACTTTTAGACATAGTATAGTTATTTCCAATTCCTTTGTTCCTATTGCTAAAGATGTACTCACAATCTCTTTGTACCCGTTTTTGTCATCTGTCTAGGAAAAAATCTCTCTCTCTCTCTCTCTCTCTCTCTCTCTCTCAATTCTGCGACAATGGAGATGTGGAAGCTTTCTAGTCTTGAGGAATCTATGAGAGATTCTCCTTCTTTTCACCCAGATACTTCAATCTTCTCCAATTTGCTTTGGACATGCCTCCATCAATTATACCACGTACAATTCACTTGTCCCCTCTTCCTTCTATTACGGTGAATCTCGCCTTTTGTTTCTATCTTCTTGGATTTCATATTGCCAACTCAAAGAAAAATCAATGAGCAAACTAACTAGCCATCTCCGATTTTTAAGTTTCAAATCGCTTAGGTAACCCGCACCTGTGTCGGGTCCTATCAACAAGGTTCTTCACCACTTCTAGGGGATCCATGCAACCAAGGTGCCACCCATATACAATGAAAGGAGTGTAAAAAATTACCACTAGCTAGTGAATTACAAATTGTAACACACGTTCTAGATGATATATATGGTACACCTAAGTTCCAAATGAGTGAATGTAGTGATCCTAAGCAACCTCGAAGTTTTTCATATTAGTTTCCTTAATAGTTTTCCTAGAAGGACAAACTAAAGTAAAATAAATGAACAAATGGAGGTTTAATGTAGAAGAAAATATGTCCAAATGCTCTAGAAATGTATTTTACATCAACAATTAGAAAAATAACAGTCAATTCTATCTCATAAATTAAGTATATTCTCATATAGCAATCTTTAGAAGTTCATGCTCACCGTACAACATTTTAGGAAATGTGACCCACTCCGTATATCGGAACAAACCTCATTCATGATTGTTAGGACTCGACGAAAGCAAGACTGATAAACAATCGCACAATCGAAAGAACTAGATAGATATATGTGGTTCTGAATTAAGCGAATCACTTGGTCGTACATCTACGGGTTGTTGGGTGTTTCACTATAATGAGGGAGAAATAAGGGTCACATTCAAGTGCCCTAGTAGCTTTATATTTATGGCTACACAAAATTCCAATAAAATAAAGCCTCCAAAAATTCAGAAAACGAGTGTACGCGATGCAACTTGCCTGGATGCTTCACGCTCTGTCCGAACGCAAAAAAAATGCTCTCTGGATTTGAGTATGGGCCACGCATCTAACGGCGGGATGGCCCGTCCAGATGCCCTCCTGGATCGGACTTTACATCAGCAATTCTTCCACTTGACAACTGATCCAAACTACAGTCCAAATATCATCATACCATCAAATCATAGCAAGACCACACAACAACGGTCTCCATCTCCTCAAGCTTGGAAACCAACTGAAGCTGCACACATCTTCATGAAACTACACACAACTTCAATTTGTCAACCATCACGCTCTTTGTCAACATGTCGCCTGAATTCTCAACACCACGAACATTCTCAAGTATCGAGAAGAGAACGAATAAAATGATACCTCAATTGTATGTGCTTTATTCTAGAATGAAACGAAATATTCTTGGCAGAAAATATGGCACTCGAACTATCACTGTGTAGAACACCTTTCTCAACCGTCTTCCCTAACTCATCCACGAATCCTTGTAACCAAACCATCTCCTTTGCAGCTTATGTGACCGCTACATACTTTGCTTTCGTAGTAGAGAGAGCAATAATTTTCCGTAACTTAGAGCCCCAACAAATAGTTATACCACAAAAAGTGCAAATGAATCCGGTAGTATTCTTTCGGTTATCAAAATCACTTGTCAAATAAGCATCCACATATCATTGCAACTTTAGGTTTGCCCTCGTGAAACAGAGTAAGATATCTGTAGAACCCTTCAAATATCATTATCCATTTCACTACTTTCGAGTGTTGCTTCCATGGATTATTCATACATCTACTTACCACTCCCACTACATACGCAATGTCAGGTCATGTGCAAAACATAGCGTACATGAGATTCTCAATCGCAGATGCGAAAGAGACTCTACGCATAAAAGTCTTCTCCTCCTCTGTCTTCAGCAATTGATCCTTACATAGTCTAAAATGACCTGTCAAGGCTGTACTCACAGTTTCCCATTATCCATTTCAAAGCTCTTCAACACCTTCACATATTCGGCATGTGATAGCTTCAATGTGTTCGCCCTATCTCGGATAATTCTCATCCCAAGAATTTACTGTCGCTCCCAAATCCTTCATAGCAAAATGTTTTGACAACATTTTTTTCAATTGTTCATTTCCTTAGTGCATGACCTTACAATAAGCATGTCATCAACATATAAGAACAAAATAATATAAGATTTGTCAAAATTCTTCACATAACAGCAATGATCAACTTGTAGTCTCGTAAACCCATTACTACAGATGAAACTGCCAAATTTCTTATAAATTGTCTCAGAACTAGTTTCAAACCATACAAACTTTTTGCAAACCTGTTTCTCCTTGCCTTGTACTACAAATCCCGATGGCTGATGCATGTAAATATCTTCCTCCACATCGCCATGGAGGAAAACGATCTTGACATCTAACTGCCCAAGATATAAATTGTCAGCAGCCAAAATTCGCAGTACCAATCGGATTGTCATCAACTTCACAACTGAAGAAAAGACGTGTGTAGTCAATACCTTCCTTCTATTGAAAACCCTTCACAACCAATCTTGCCTTGTAGCGCTTGCTACCATAATGCTCTTCCTTGATCTGTAAACCCACTTGCTATGCAAAACTTTCTTACCGAGTAACAAATTTGTCAACTAACAAGTCTGATTTGTCCATAAATAATTCAATCTCATCTTTTATGGCCACTTGATTGAACTCTCATTCTGTAAAACTTCCTTAGAACTCTCCAGCTCACCATTATCAGTGAGCAATATATAAAATAAGGATGGCGAGAAATGCTATGGTGGCCTAATATTCTTGGAAGATTTTCTGACAACAGTTGTTCGTATACTCTATTCTAACTGAGAATCAACATTCTACTTGTCCTCTTTGCCCTTGCCCTCTGCTGAGCTTTTAGATAGCTCATCTAAATCTACAACTTTCGGTTTCTCAACTTCTAGCATAGCAACAAAAGACTCTGCCTTTGACTGATCCTTGTACAAAACCTGCTCATTGAATATCACAATCTGACTTCGAATAATCTCTTGGTTTTGATCATTCCAAAACCGATAACCAAAAACCTCGTCACAATAGCCAATAAAAGAATATTTATTAGATTTGGCTTCTAGTTTGTTGCGAGCATTAGAATCGATGTGAACATAGGGAACACAACCAAAAACTTTTAAAAACGAAAGATTTATCTTTTTTCCACTCCGAACCTCCTCAGGTATATTGAAAGTCAAAGGAACTGACAATCCTCGATTTGTCAAGTAAGCAGCAGTGCTCATTGCATTAGCCCAAAAAGTTTCTGGCAATCTACCATCCAGCCTCATGCTTCTAGCTCGCACAATCAAGGTCCTGTTTTTATTGTTTTTGCTAAGTCATTCAAGGTCCTGTTCATGCGCTCAGCCACTCCATTCTGTTGTGGTGTCCCTAAAATAGTCTTTTGCATCTTAATTCCACTGGCAGCACAAAACTCCTTGAATTCTCCATTAATGTAATCCTCTCCCTTATCTAACCTAAAGCATTTAAGCCTGAGGCACGTTTCATTCTCAAACATAGCTTTCCTTCTCTTAAAAGTCTCAAAAGCATCAAATTTATTTTTTAAAAGAAACAAACACATACCTTTCTACAAGAGTCGTCGATGAAACTAACTAGTATATTGAACCTTCAAGGGATGCAACCAAAGAAGGCACCCACAAAATCGTGTATACTGACTCCGACTTCTCCGACCTCGATGTTCTGTCTCTTTTACAGAAACTAAGTCATTTTTTATTTTCAAAAATACAACCCTCACACATGTCAAACTAAACAAACTTCAACTCTAGGAGTTTCTCCTTGGACAAAAGTCCCTTCGTTCCCTTTTTCACTCGTGACCCAACCTACGGTGCCATAAATTCATATTAGCCCCAACATCAAAACTGCAACATCTCTCAGACTCATCATCATATACAATGTCCCAATTTTGACTCCACGAGCCACAATCAATGCTCCATTACTGATCCTTCACTTACCACTAGCCAATGTAATCCTAATTCCTTTAGCATCAAGTTGTCCCACAGAAATCACATTTTTCATCAATGTAGGCACATGTCGGACTTTCTGTAGCAAGCATGTAATTCCTCCTGGCAATTTGATACAAACATCTCTCATACCCAAAATTTCCAATGATTCTCCATCAGCCAAATACACCTTCCAAAAATTACCAGCAATATAGTTCTCAATAATTTCTCGATGTGAAGTGGTATGAAAAGAAGCTCCTAAGTCTTAACGCCTAAGAATGGATTGAACTATCAATTGAAAGAAGCAACGCATCATGAATATCTTCTGCACCCACATTAGAAAAATCACTATTCTTCTCTTTCTTCGATTTTTTATAGTTCCTTCTATAATGACCCATCTTGTCACAGTTCCAACACTCATCCTGTTGTTGTCCTTGTTGCTGTCCTGACCCAGACTCACCTCTGCCCTTCTTCAATTTTGATCTTAAATTATTGTGGTTTTTCTAGAAAATCACCTCTTCTTTCAATGTTCATAGCAAAACCCAAACTTGAGATATATATTTGACTTCTATCTCTCTTGCATACCTCCTCACTTAAATTCAAATCTCAAATTTATTATATTTGAGTTTGTTTTTTACCAGCAAAATTGCTAACATCTATTCTCATAGATTCCCAACTATTGTGCAGTGAGGCTAACATAATCAATTCACGTATGTCATCATCAAAACCAATCGAAACAGACGACAATTGATTCATAATTGTCTTAAAGTTATTAAGATGATACACAACGGGAGTACCTTCAATCATCTTAAGATTAAACAATTTTTCATCAGATGCACCTTGTTGTTAGCCGAGGGTTTCTCATACATACTTGACAAGACTGTCACCATACGTTGGGTAGCCATCTCCTTCACAATGTTGTGCTCAACTAATCTAGACAGAGTCAATCAAACAATCCCTAGCACCCGTCTGCCTCGGATTTTTCACTCATCATCCTTCATCGTGTCTGGTTTCGAACCATCAAGAGGCTGATTCAACCCCTTACCATATAGCTAATACTCGATCATCATCTTCCAATACCCGAAATTGTTGTTGTCAAATTTTTCGATTCCCGCAATTCCCATTGCTTCTTCTCCTGCCATTACTCCCTCTCGAACCTGAGGCGCTCTGGTACCAGTTGTTAGGACACAACAAAAGCAAGAACGAGAAATAATCGCACAATCGAAAAAACAAGAATCACATATTTACAAAGTTTTGAGTAAAGCAAATTGCTTAACCGTACATCCACGAGTTGTTGGGTTGTTTTCCTATGATGAGGGAGAAATTAGGGTTACATTCGAGTGCCCTAGTCGTTTTATATTTATAGCTACACAAAAGCCCAATAAAATAAAGCCTCCAAAAATCTAAAAAACGAGCGTCCAAGCGATGCACCCGTCCAAACACCCCACGCTCCATCCGGAAGCACAAAAACACAGGCCCATCCTGATGCCTTCTTGGATTGGACTTCACATCAACAGTGATAACATCGATCAAGACTATTCTAAGAGATCCACAAATTGCAAAATCGGTAAAATGTAGGCCAAATGCTACCTGAGAATTCAACTACATACTCTTCAATAGAAAAAAAAGGGTTTCAATGCTTTCAAGTTGCAAGCGTATATTCTTAGTTTTCCTTGTACTTGCAATTAGTTTCATCATTTTCTTTCTGTCTCAAGTCACATTGCATTAGTGTCACGGTTTTCAATTCACATCATAAAACTTGTTGACATTATGGCTGTTTCTCGTGTTTGCCATTCAATAATCATCGTATCAAAGCCAAAGCTTCTATAGATCACTGCACTTTGCCGTTCAAACCAAATTCATCGGGATAGACTTGTTTGAAGTTGAAGAAACCTTGTCGGACAAGATTCGTTGAAGCAGAGCACAATTCTTTCTTCTTCGGTCACATTTCTCAGTCTAACGATATCATTTTTCTCACTCCAGTGGGGTTTCTATTATGCAATGTCTCCTCATATATTCGTCACAAATCTTTAACCTTGACTCTCAGTCTTCAACCGCAACAATAGTAATTGAACAAAATTTGATTTTTTTCCCTTTCTCATGAATATGGAATTTTTTCTTGGCTTTGGGACTACGGCTGCTAGAAATTTGGATTCTCTTCAAGCTATTAGTGTCATATTGAATTGTGATAACTATCCTTATTGGGCCTATGTGACGAAAATAAAAAATTATCATGGGTAAAAGCATGTGGAATTATGTTGATTGGACTACTACGGTTTCTATAGGTCGGCATGGCATAAAACTTCTCTCAGTTATTTTAACTTGGAAAACTGATAATTCTAATATTAATATTTAAATAAATAAATCCATTGACCAATTCTGTTTATCAATCTATTGGTATGGACTTCCATAAGTTCAATACCGCAAAGGAAATCTGGGACTATTGTTCCAGGTTGTATGTTCATTCAAAATTTACCAAGAGATATTAATTGGAGTACAAAACTTGGGCTACTTCCAAGGAAATAGAAGTATACATAATGACTGGTTTGTGGGGTTAGTTGGCATTCATAGAGCCTAAGGAATGAGTTCTAATCATTTGTATTGTACCCATCGGGAGGAGCAAAGTTTAGTACAATGCCTAATTGCCCTCCTGTGATTTTCAAGGCATTCGTATTCACCACTGAAATTTGCTTCCCTCAGTTGATTCGGTTGAGTACGAAATATTAGCAGAGGAAATTTGTCTCAAGGTTGCACCGAGGAAGGGTTTACTTCCTTTTCCTAGTAAAACGGTTTTGGCAGGACCTATTACCTATCAGACCAGTACAGAAACCAAACAACCCACACTAACCTCTAGGACAAGTGCAGTTTTTCTTGTCAGAAGGGTCATTGAAAGTCTTCGTGTCCAAACTTTTGAGTCATTACAATCTTCGCCAACAACAATCTTGGAAGAAAAGTGGAGATAGGCAAACTGCGCATACTGTGGAAGATTAAGCCTCTTTGTTTCCATTTTTAAGCCCTATTTGCAAATAGTTGAATGCTGTGCAGAAAATTCTTTCTACAAATCAGCCAAATGTTTTATCAGTGTCTCCTACCGGTTTGTTATCATCAACTCCTCCAAGTATCACTGATTCTTTTATATTCTAGTGTTGCCTATCTTATAGCTAATGATCCTTCAATATTTCTTTGTACTTTCTCTACACCTTCCTCTAGCAATGTTATAGAAGCCAATAGCACTTCCAAGTCCTTCGCAGGTGTTGGTTGTATCATAACTACATTTTTATCTTTTTGTATCTTTATTGTTTCAAAGTTAGGTAATTAGAGGCGTAAAAGTCTAGGATGGGGAACCATGCTTCACTAACTTGCATGTTTACTGATGATAGTAGATTGTAGACTATCTGAAATAAGAGATGATTGTGTTTCAGAATGAGACACCAAAATGGGAGGAGGTGGTGGAGCTTAACAAATCACAAGTGCATATTAGATGAAAACAAAATGGGGATCAAATGACTACACCATCAATGACTTTATATTCAGATTGAAAAGCATTTTGGACACTACATGATTGCCAGGTTTGGTTGGGACCATATTCGTTTATTTTTATTTTCAGTTGATATCTTACCAACTGTTGGTGTATGTTCGAATTACAGTGGTATATGATTAGTTTAGGGGGTGGTGCCAACATAATGGGCATGTGCCCTTTATGCAATGATGCTGGGGAGGCTCTAGTTTTTGGGTTGTATATCTTGGAACATGATGTACCAGAATTTTGAGTACAAGTTTCATCCCTCTTAGACCACTAATTTTCAGAAGAGCCTAAGCTATTAGGAGTATATATTGCTGTCCAATGCCCTCCCATGTGCGACCTTTTTTTGCATGTCGACATTCAGACATCCATATGTGGATAGAAGAATCATGTCTGCCAATAAAAAGAAGAGAAACAAAATGCTCAAAGAGAACCATCTCTAGAATGATTATTTTCCTGTTTGATAAAATTAGAAAAAAAGGGTTAACAACATGCTCCGAATAAGAACACATATTTTACCAACAAAAGATTAACAAATTTTGCATGAATACAATTTTTCAAATTTAACAAATTTTGCATGAGAACACAATTTTTCAAATTTTAACATTATATGAAGTTATATCATCACTTTTACCAAAAAAACAAAAAGAGGTAAAAGTGATTTTATATTCATCAAATGCAATAATTGTAACATTTGCATGAATCAAATTGTGAATTGAACTATGAATTGTTCAATTCATCGGTGATTTTGTCTAAATCTTGATTTATCTATAGAGTTGTATCATTTTCTATAAATTGTGAAAAGAATCGCGAACTGAATCATGAATCGCACGATTTTGACAACCATGAATACAACCACAAAAGACTTCCACCCATCCAGAAACCAAACCTGTGATACCTTGTTGTATCACCATTGTCCTAAAAGTTTATGATTTCAAGAAATGAGTCCAATAATATTGATCAAACTATACAACGATCCTAATTATTCAACTCATGCACCCACTCTCCTCCTCAAAATAAAGTGCAAATAACTTCAAGTAATATCAATAGCAAAAAGAGACTTTCTGTCGTGTTTATCTATACTGTACAATACCATAAAGGCTTAGCACTATATTGGCCCAATTCCTAATCCTATTACCCAACTATATCACAGGATACTTCAAAGAAGCTACTTTTCTGTACATCAAGTTACAGTGATGAGAAATAGGATACTCAAACAAACAGGCTTCATTGTACAACTATTCATACATTTTATTTTCGTACAACTATGGGGCAGGAAAATTTCACATATAAGATTCCCGTTCTACTGCCACAAATGCAAAGGAGAAAGGTTACACCTATTCTATGAAAAGGTATCATGTAAGTTAATAATGTATATTGGAGTAATTCATCTATTACCCTTTAGTTTAAGGTTAATTGTTGGAAATTTATGCTAAGAAGGCTTCCAAACAGACAACCAAATAATTGGAAGAAAGTTTTGTTGATTTTAGTTCTAATGTTGTAAGACAGTAAGACTTTTTCTTCTTTGGTAATTTTTTGCACCTTTTAACATTAAGGCTTAGAACTGAATCGGAATAAGTTGGCTTAAACCTTCTAGCCCTGCCCCCTCCCAAAAACCAAATCCTGATAGAATTTTTTGACAATTCAATAATTTCGCCCACAGGTATGGCCAAATCTAGAACACATAGTTCATTTATAGTGTTCACAGCACCCAGCACAAATCCACCTCTTTCAGTTCTTGAGCACACCACAGCTCAAGCAATTAAACAGCAATAGAAGCCCTAAAGCCCAGCATATTTCGACAACCTTGTTACAGTCGGCCCTAAATAGAACCCTTCGGTGCTGCCCCGCTTTAATTTTGGGCATCAAAGCTTTACAGGAAGTGGTCTCTGCACTTGTCCGACATAACATTGACCAGAAAGTCCACATACATGATAAGATACAAAAAGAAGAAAGAGAAAACAAATTGCAAATAATCACCTGGGAATAGAAATTCTCCATTAAGAACCTGGGAATGGAGTACACTATTTAACATTCACGTATGTTGATTCTATGAGGCATCAGTAGACAAAATCTTGAGAGACGTTTAGTTTGTGTAGTAGCAATGTGTGACAGGAAATCCAAATCGGATGTCCAAAAGGCCTAGGACCAAACACGAAAGATAACTACGATTTGGGATCGCTTCAGGTTCTCATCTTATGCTGAAAGCAAGATCAAGTAACATCTATCTGAAACACAGTTTGGCTACCTGAATTTTTTTAGCTCATTCTTACTAACCCTATCCCATCCTTGAAGAAATTAATACTCAGATCATAACCCTGTCGGCAATTGTAAACAATTCAAACATAGGAGAGCATAGCGTATAAGAAAATAACTACCATAAGCAATAAGTATACTAAACCAAATATATAAGCTCGGTAGAACTAGGACAAGAACTCAGTTTAATTGTGGAATTACGTCATGTCATGGATAAATAAGTAAACGGGACTCCAAAGGATGAAGGAACGTAATGAACTCGACAATGGCTTTAAACCAAAAGGGGAAGGAGGAAAAGAAGAAGTGTATCGAACCTGCTTTTCGTAACAAGAAGAGAGAAGAGAGGCGTCGTGGAGTTGCGAAATTCCTCGAGCAGATTGTGGTGCTTCTTCTTCTTGTTGGACTCTTCGATTCAATCGGCGAATCACTAGAAGAAATGCTACAATTTCAACGACAACAATTGTCAACGCCCCAGCTAGGAACCCAAAGAAGAGTGTAACCAGCGCCACCATCTCCCCCACCAATCGGGAAAAATGATACTTAACTACCTTGGTGTTTGCTTTCGCATCCAAATTCACAGCAAAGCTGCCATCGCCCCTGCCCAGATAGCGAGAACGACAGACGAAAACTTGGTACCATTTCCGGTTGACTGGGGGAAATGGACTGGAATTTTATGCCTGTGCCTAGTGCCTAGTGCCTAGTGCCGAGGATAAATTTAGGAAAAGGAAATTGATTCTTACGCCTCCGAGACAAAAGTTACACTCCTTCCTGGATGGCAACCAGGCCAATCGACGAATCGGACGGTTGTTACGACAATCGTACCTATTTACAAATATTATATCTAATTCAAAATTACTCTAATAACTAAATGAATGAGAGAAAATATTTTATAATTAAATTATTCGGTTCAAAAAATATTCGAACTAAATTAAACTATTATCAAAATCGAAAAAAGACTAATGAACAATAAAATATATACAAAAAATCGCAACTGGCCTATCAATTATCAAATCTCAATTTCTCAAATCTCATTCCGCCGCTTATAATTAGGTTTAGAATTAGGGGTTATAATTATAATTATATATATATATATATATATATATAATATGATATCATCTTAATTTCAATTGGGTTCGGAGACCAATTTGGTTATTTATTTAAACTATAACCTAACCAAAGTCAAACGGATATTCGTTCATTTTTACCATACCCATACCTACAGGGGAAAACAATTATGGTTAGGAAAAAATTAAACAATTTGATTTGGGTAACCCTCAGATTGGTCCGGATGATATCAGATTGGTCCGAATTGTTATCCCTACTCCTTCCCAACAAATTTTTCTGTAATGGTAAAACTACCACTCTTTCTTTTCTTCTCTTCCAAATTACAAAAATATCATTCCCCTTTTCCCTCCAAATTACAAAAATGTCACTCTCTTCTCTTTCACTATTTCACATTGATTTTAATGAAAAAATCACTGTGTGTTATCTCAACGTCAAAGCATCTCAACGTATCTCCTGGTCATTACCCTTCATCACAATGTCATGTCTAACTTGTATTAACGTCAATCATCA
>JABCMJ010007125.1:0-14895 GCA_014822125.1 Arbutus unedo
TCAATGAAACCTCGACCGTTTGATCAAATCAATCTCGGTCGTTCTTTTAAAATTATGTCGCAACCTCAATCGTTGAATTGAAAATGTGTGGGGCCTACAATGTTGTAAAATATAATATAACATATATACATGGTAATTTAAGGGGTATTTTTATAGTTGAGAGATATTGGAATTTCTCCTAAATCAATATTCTAGCGTGAAGACTAAATCAAACCCACTCATCCATTGACTTTGCAGTGATATATATATATATATATATTATGCATACTCTCTCTCTCTCTCTCTCTCTCTCTCTCTCTCTCTCTCTCTCTCCCTTAATTGAAAGAGCAATTTGAGTAGCGGAAATGGGTTCAAGAGTGGAGGATGCAAGTATGAGGTGGGAAACAATAGAAATGGATTCAGGGGAGAAGCGTCTGAACGAGCTTGGATACAAGCAAGAACTTCGAAGAGAAATGGTCTGTATTTTCTCTTCTTCCCCTTTATATATATATGGCTCTTGTTAATTATCGTCGAATAATATACACATGATGTTAAAAAAATACAAATATCAATACATATTTTACGAATATCAATGCATTTTTTATATATTATATATCCACTACTTATTAGATTGTAGTTAGCATTCTCCTTCTATATATTAAACCACCTTCACGTAATGGAAAGTCTCGTTGCTTGTGTGGCCATGCTCACCTCATTTTCCTTCCTCCTCCTCCTCCTCCTCTTTCTCCTTCTTCTTCTTCTTCTTCTTCCGATGCGTTTAAAAAAAACTACCTCCCCTCCAAAAGATTGATAATCGCTTTACGATATAAATTGACCGTTAAGTCAACTACAAGCTTTGTTGACGTCATCACAAAATTTACGATTAGTGTATCTCTAGTTGGTCTAACTTAACTATGTAATAATTTAATCTTTATTTAATTTTTTTTGCATGTTATTTTTCATCAATTTTTTGTGATTTATTAGTTTATCTCGATGAAAAAAATTTAAAAAGTGTAAAATTAAAAAAGTTCACTAAAGAAAAAAAATTCACTAAAGTTTTCTGTCTTTCCGGAATTTTTTAAAAAAATTTTAACATAATTTTTTTCCTGAAATCTTACGAATTAACAAACTAAAAAAAAATTGATGAAAAGAAATTTACAAATAAATTTCAAATTAAAATAAAAAAAACAATCAGAACAGAGCAAACATCTACCAGAATCAAAACTAGTCTCGGCGATTAATGATATTAGAACAACTGATTATCTTTTCTTTCCTTCCAAAAACAATATTGGTGATAACAATCTCTCTCTCTCTCTCTCTCTCTCTCTCTCTCTCTCTCTCTCTCTCTCACACACACACACACACACATTCAACTGTAAGTCTGGAACCAATACAATTAACGAGACACATCCGAGTCCAATTTTATTCACTCATACTCATTGATTGAGAGCGTGTAATTTTTACTTATACAATACAATTTTTTATAAGGATGAGATTGAGTTATTTTCTCTCAACTAATGAGAGTGAAGATAGTATTCGATGGTGAATAAAATTAAATTTCAAAGGGTTCTACCTGCTATTTCTTTTTAGGGAAATGATCTATTTCTATTTCAAAATTAAAACATCTATACTTTTTACTATTCTAGTATTACATTTTGACTAAAAATAATTCTGTTGGATTAAAATCATTTACTTGTGTTAGATTTTGTTTTTCTATTTTATAGGATTTTTGATATACAAATCTAAGGCTTTACTTTGTAACCATTCTTATTTCTTTAATGCTTCTTGTCCAAGTCATATTATAAATTAAAAAAAAAAACATTTTTTCTATGAAGTAAGACTTTCTAAACATTACAGAATTGCAGAATAAAATGCAAACCCTTATTACAGAAAATGATTAATTACAACATTATTAACTTTAAATTACAGAAAATGATCATAAAGGAGAGTTACAATATTATATCTTTTAAAAATAAGTTCTAAACAACTCGTAGTATGACATCTCCCAAAAACATACATCATCATGCACTCCAAACAATTCATGTCATGACTCTGGGATCGTACTTGTAAAACAACGGGACAAGCCACGAACCCTAGTACAAATGTCTACGTCACTATTATATGAATATGCAAGGGTTCGGCACGTCTCATGAACAATTAATGACAACATGCATAAAATAGCAACTCAACACATAAGTAATACGATTCGCAATTCACTATAACCCATTTATGACATAATAATTCCAATAACCGATTCATGGTTCGTATAACAAGTTTCCAATTTCATTTTTTCCGATTAGCACATCACCTTACGGTGGCTAGACAATTTCATCATCTACTAGCACAATTTCAAATGAAGGCTAGAATCATCATAACTAGCATGTCTCCCGTCAAATATTAGCCGTCACGTTGTTTCAATCCGAGCACATAATCCACAGTCCATTTATCAAATTTTTGGGGTTCATAACACATCAGCAATCTCAATAAACATTCATTAATCATCATGTGAATACTTGAAACGAAAGATATATCATCTTATATATCCTAAACCATAACTCAAAATCATAACCAACAAGTCCAAAATCCCAAACAACATTTAAAATAGTCAGGCAAAGGTCGCTGGAGTGACATGAAAGTGGCTGGAGCGACAATTAGACAGTGAAAGTTGTTGGATGGTTGTTGGACAAGTTGCTGAAACAACCAAGAAATTTCACACGTCACTCAAACGACATAAAGGTTGCTCGAGGAACCTAGTCGATCTAAAAAAAATTTGCAAAAAACGCAGATCACACCCACACATCAAACACTCAAAATACCCAACAAAAGCATCAATTCAACCACCAAAACCTAGTATGAACACATAATAATAGTGAAACATCTTTATCTCAAGCTTTCAATCGAAAGATTTGATGAAGAACGAGAAGCCCTATTTTTAAACACTCTAACAACTTGAAATCTTCTCCTCCGAGGAAAGAATTCACGATCAAACTTCAGATATCAACCAAGCACGATAAGAACAGGCAAGATCTCAAAGGAATTTGAGAATGGTGTGGAACAAATCTTGGGTGGTTTTTGTAGAGAGAAGGGAGAGCAAAATTATAGAGAGAGAGGGTTAAGTGAAAATGAGATGTGTTGTGGTCGCTCTCCCCCTTCTTTTTTTTTTTACAAAAATCTAATTTTTAAGTCAACAAAGAGCTCCCAAATAACTCGACACCTCTCATAACGCGTACGTAACAAAATAAAGTCCTCGGGTCTAAGTCCTACTAAAAGTCCCGAATCATATAGAAACATATTGATTGCACATACTGTAACATATTCTGAATTAATAATATAAAAACTCAAAAAAAAAAATGGATCCTTACAAATGGTTAGTCTATCGTGCGATGTGATCGCCGGTTGCTGGAACAGTGGTGTAGATCGTGACATTTTAAGAAGAGGAAAGCAAAAGAAAATAAAAGAGCAATAAGGAGAGAGAGAGAGAGAGAGAGAGATGGGAGAGAACAGAAAGAGAGAGGGCCGGAGAGGTGGCTGACCTTGAAGGAAAAGAAGAAGGGCCAGCAATAAATGGCCTTCAAAAGTTGCTGCAAAAAATATCTCGGCAGCATGAAATCGAAACCTGTTTGGTTGTATTGTCCGGACTTTATTTATGAAAAAATACTAAAAATTCACTATTGACTTGAAAATTTATTTGGACACTAACTGAAAATTTATTCAGAGACTAACTGCAAACTTGAATTTTTTTAAAAAAAATGTACTTTGTAAATATATATTTTTCGGTTTTCACATTTTTAATATGTAGTTTGTGCAAAACATGTTTCAAATGTGAATAAAAATCAACTAATTATAAATAATACTTTACACATATAACTAAAAAGCCATCTTAATTTTTTCTTAAAGACTAACCCTTTCTCATATATTTTCTTAAATGTGCAAAGTTTTTTTTTTTACAATTCAAAGTAGGCAAAGTTGCCGAGTCATGTTGTTTTCAATTAATTTGCAGGTAAAACTTCATATTTATCTCGAAAATTTATACGTGATTTTAGTAAAGTTTTTGACCCCACTAGCCAAGATTTGTCAGATCTACGTACGCATGTGTTAATAAATATTAAATGTATATTTGGTTTGGTTTGTTTTTGATGTTGCAGAGTTTGTTCAAGACATTAGCAATTACATTCTCATCTATGGCAGTGTTCGTGGGAACACCTTTATATGGACAAAGCCTGTTGTATGCAGGTCCTGCAAGCTTGATATGGGGATGGGTTGTTGTTACATTCTTCACCTGGTTTGTTGGACTTGCCATGGCTGAAATATGCTCCTCCTTCCCTGTATGTTCTTTTCATTTCTTGAACTATTGTTACAAATCAGATTTCATATAATACTTTAATAATTTTTGGAGTAATTTACATAAAACTCTCTTCATCTATCACTCGGTTTCACTTAACTTCCTTCATCTTCTAATTGTCCCAATGTACCTCCTGATCTTTCCAAATGTAATAATCGACTCCTTTTGGATTGACGAACATGACTACTTATTGTATTCTCCACTAACTGCGTCAAACAAAAAAGGGTCGATCGTTATATTTGGAAAGATTGGGGGATACACTGAGACAATTAAAAGATGAAGGGGGTTAAGTGAAACCTAGCGATAGATGAAAGGGGTTTTACGTAAATTACCCTAATTTTTGGAAACTATTTTTTTTTGCTCGGCAAAAGATAAATTTATTAATCTTTGAAAGTTAATACAAAGATTAAAAATAGACAAGCATATATAGAAGCATCACAACCATTGGAACCGAAGCCCAACTAGGTTGGCACCCGGACCAACGAATGACAATCATATGCTGTGAACATTAACACAGACAACAGGTTCCCTTTACTTTTGGACTGCTCATTTGGCTGGACCCAGATGGGGACCATTTGCATCATGGTGTTGTGCTTGGCTCGAGACCATTGGTGTAATCGCTGGGATTAGTGCTCAGGTTCTTCGACTATCTATTCCTCTGTTTACCACAAATGGTCCATGATTTAGTCGAGAATTACAATTGCCGACCAAATATTTTCGCCGTCGTGGATAAGCTGTCGGCAATACTGTTTCCCGACTAAATAAACTTTGGTCGGGAAATAGAGATTTTTGCTGACCAAACAATTTAGTCGGTAAAGGGAAACTGCTGATATGTGATTCAATGATATCAGGCATATTCAGGAGCACAAATACTGCAGATGATAATACTTTTATCCACTGGAACAAATAAGGGTGGTGGTTACTTTGCTCCTCGCAGTGTATTTTTGTGCATGTACATGTGCTATATCCTTGTCTGGGCAATTCTCAACTCTTTTGCCTTAAAGTTCATCGCATACCTCAACATAATTTCCATCTGGTGGCAGGTATTTAACACCTTTTAATTTATTTGACTAGTGTATGCTAATTTTATTTACCCAAAAACTAAAAGTTCATGCTAATTTTATCTATGTCAATGCTACGTTTGTTGGAAAATGGTTTGGAAAACATAATTTTAGCCAAGTTTGAGCTAAAATAAAAGTGAATTCCATATAATTTTATGTGTGGATCTAAGTGGTAATGTGTTTACATACATATAGAGCTTAAGATTATATATGTGAATTAGAAATTGAATCTAAACTAAGATCCAAAGATTGATAATTTTGGGTGACAATAATGTTAGTCCCACATAGAAAAAATGTGAAACTTTCAAGTGGTTTATATAGCTTAACATTGGTTAAGGGTTTGGGTCCCAAGGGGCACCCCACTTTTGTGGATGGGGAAAGACTTAGGTAGCATGGGCTTTAGCCCAAACCACCACACACGCGCGCGCTGCCGCCGTCCGGCCGTGCCGGGTTTGGGTCATTTAGATAATGTCCTTTTTGTTGGAAATTTAATTAATTTCGTTTTAGAATTTTATTTATTGGATCCGGTTAACCTGTTTGGACCAACCCGCCTGTTTGTGACCCGCGTGGCCCAACCGAATTTGACCGTTGGTCTTCGGCTGGTTCCTAACCGTTTAAATGTCCAACGGCTACGACCCTTGGGTCGAACCAATGCAACTGAACTGAATCGGTTTACCCAACTTGTGTCACGTGTGATTTATGATCTTCGACATTATGAAAGAATTACAACTCAGTAATGTACTTGAAATGATCATCATACAAAGATTTACAAAAAAAGTATGGAACCATCGAATCACATCTACGTGAAACATGTCTTTTTCTTAACTAATATTAGTTTCTTTTTTCTTCAAGTATCAAAATATTTAGAAGACTAATGGGTCTGCCTTAAATATTGATATCTGACACGTATTTTAGTCATAGTTTAGCCATGGAGACACTTGTTGTGGCTTACCCATAAAGACCAATTATTTTTCCCCCGTCATTTTGGGGACACATTATGGCATGTCGAATCAAGGATACCTTTTGTGACATATTTGTTTGAAAGTGCTCACTGTTGTGCACTTATGACGTCTCGATTTCTCGAAAATGTTATGTAAAACCTTTAATTCTTGTTTAATTATGAAAATTAAGATTTAAACGTAAATTCAAAAGTTCTTAATTTAAAAAAAAAAAAACACATAGTTTTGGAAATTTAACAAGAATTACGAAGATACCATTATGGATTGACAACATGATTCAAAATATGTAACAGAGCCTCTAAGGATACGGTAGTCAGGTGTTGCTATAGTCCTCTGCTTCAAAGCTCAGTTCTTCCAACTCAGGTTGCTCTTCTAACTGCAATCCTTCATAAGGAATGAGATGCAATGGGTAGAAAAATTACTCTATGAGTAATAAAAGTCACCGGAAATATTTACCCGACAAACAAACCCATGATCCAACAATATGATAGATAATAAAGCAGAATAATTAGAGCAATAAGCAGTGAAAATAAACACGTAGGTTTGTTATGAATCTTATATTTAAATTTTTAGGATTTACCACCTTAGAAATTCAATCTTACCCTTTAATACTAGCATAGGCAATCTGATATTGACTAGTCTTTACCTACTTTGGCCCATAGTTTGAGGTTATGTAGTCGATTGAATATCGACCTGGCAAGGCAGGGACCTTTTGCTGTCCAATCAGGTCAATACCTACTTCACCCTATCCAAATCCTTGAATTGTGTTTTCACCAAGTCAAGTACCAACGAACCTTACCCGCTTTCCTTTTACTAGCTCAAGTACGCCCAACACACTACTCACTTTCTCAGGGTATAAAGTTGCAATAACAGACGGCCCCAAAGTCACTTCCAACTCAATATGCCCACCTCCCAGTTAAGGTCCTTCTAACAGAAGCCCAACAACAGGTCGACGCCTGAATTCAACACATGGGACGACGCCCAGTATATCACTTGCCACAATGGGCATGTCTTAAACCGGTTTCAAACTTTCTTTCCATTAACGTCAATTTACTTTGTCTCTACACATGAATTAAGTTATAATGAATACCCTGACATCCTGCGCTACCATGTCTCAAGCATCATTCGATCTAGTGTTCTTAACATATGACTCTAGGTTTTACCCCACACTTAGTTAACAATAATTTTCTAGAAATTTAGACAGCATAATGGCTACAAATAGGATAATCCAAAATTTTAACAAAACAACACTTCAACCAGAATTCAATAATAATTCATTTCCTCCCAAAATCGCCAATGACATAGCAAAACTAACTAACAACATAATGATATAATTTAGCTGAATATAGTGGGGTTGGCATTCCTGCTCTCACCAAATTCCACGAGGATTCGTTGACGTAATAATACTAGAGGTGTATTATTTTGCAAGTGTTAGTGTATAGGTACAAGTGATAGTTGGGGCTAAGTTGAACGAAATATCAATCTGTCAAAAAACGGCACTGGCCTATCAACCGACCTCAGTGACCAGTTGACTGCCCTGTCGGTTGACCGATCGATTGCCCCCAAAAACTAGGTTACGAATTAGAATTTAACAGAGATGATTTTAACATGATTAAGCTCTTTTCTTGTTTAGAGGCATGTTGAAAATAAGTATTCCTACCTTAATACGTGATTCCGTAGAAACCTTGGTGATTGAAAGGTGGAAATCGACCTGACAAAGGACTCTCTCGTCTTCCACAAAATTCTCAGAACTCTCTCTATTTCACTCTCTCAATCTCATGTTGATTTGCTTCTAATGTTTTTGAATGTGCAAAAGGAATGGCAATATGGTGTATTTATAGGGTGAGGGAACCAAGGGTTGTAATGTATGAAAGGAAAAGACATGCATGTTGGAGTGAAGCGGTAGGAGTCCAAGACGTTTTGACGTTACATCCAACAGTCACACTTAATGAAGAAGAAAAATGGTCGTGCTCCAGTGCTTCACGAACTTTAAGCTCTTGTGTACCCAGTAAAGGTCCACAAAAGGAACTAACTCGTCCTGTAGATAAAATCATCAGTAACAAAAAAGACCTTTAGAGCAGTCCTATTAGCCTTCTAGTGTATTGTTCTTTCATAAATCCATACATTTTAAGTATTTTATTTCCTAAACTATGCAATGAAGCCAAGTTAATTTTGAAGAAGCAGTGCAGGTAATTGGAGGCTTTGTGGTTATCATAATGCTACCATTGGTGGCACAAACAACACAACCAGCTTCCTATGTGTTCACTCATTTTGAAATGGCTCCCGCAGTCACTGGAATTTCTAGCAAACCTTATGCAATAATCATGTCTGTACTCCTCAGTCATTATTGTCTTTATGGCTATGATGTTGCTGCTCATTTAGCCGAAGAAACCAAACATGCTGACCGAACAGGTCCTATTGCTATTCTTTCAAGCATTGCCATTATCTCAGTATTCGGATGGGCATATAACATGGCTCTTACTTTCAGCATCAAGGTACCCTCACCCTATATTTACAGCTTGAATTTTGTAGGCAGGGAAGCCAAATGAATGAGAAAAGGTATTCAAATATACCCAATATTTCTCCAGAAGCCTCGGGAAGAATTTAGATTGTGCCTATAGGCATTTCTTTGTTTGAGAAATAGAGTAACATCTTTGATATGTGTGGTGTAATTGTTTGACCTAGGACCCAAGCAAATTGTATGATGTAACCAATGAGACAGCCGGAGCACTTGCACCGGCACAGATAATATACGACGCATTCCACGGGAGATACCACAATTCAATTGGAGCTATTATTTTCCTCTGCATCATCTGGGGATCCTTCTTCTTTTGCGGGCTTTCTGTCACGACCAGCGCTTCCAGAGTGGTCTCTATCTCTTTTTCTCTACAAATGTTGTATACTCTATTTTTTGGAAGAACAACAAGAAACTAATAGCAGGAATAATCCAGCTACGCATTATCTTTTTAAACATATACAACCAAACCTTAGGAATAACTTTCGGTACGAGACAAATAACTTTGATACTAACCCTGTAACCATAATTCATGTCCTCTTTCTTGGCCATCAGGTTTATGCTTTATCTAGGGATAATGGAATACCATTTTCATCGATTTGGCGAAGAATTCACCCGAAGCAAATGGTTCCTGTAAATGCAGTGTGGCTATGCGCGGTCTTGTCGGCGATCCTTGGGCTTCCAATGTTGAAACTGAATGTGATATTCAATGCAATCATATCTATAAGTACAGTGGGATGGGTGGGTAGTTACTCAGTTCCCATTTTTGCTAGGTTGGTGATGAATCAAGATAAATTTAAACCAGGGCCCTTCTACTTGGGGAGAAGAGCAAGTAGACCTATTTGCTTGGTAGCATTCTTGTGGATCTGTTATACCTGTTCAGTCTTCCTATTGCCCACTCTCTACCCCATTACTTGGAGCACCTTCAACTATGCACCTATAGTGCTAGGCTTTGTTTTGACAGTGATAATGCAATGGTGGTTTTTAGATGCAAGGAGATGGTTCAAGGGACCTGTACGAGACTTTGATGTACAGAATGAGAACACTGACTCGTCACATCTAGATGGATAGTAAGAACAAATAAAGTGAGTGAGAGCTTTTTTTCTTCAAATATTCATAAATGGATGATGAGTTGATTGCAAAAGAATTCGATACTAATTCTTACAAGTTGTCGTCTAGAAAGCATTGTCAGTTATAGAATGGAATTATAGTTTGATCTTAAGCTCAATGTAGCAGGATTATCTTGGTACCACAATATGTACAAGGGGTTGATCCTCTGACTGCGTGACTTCGTGACACCTATCCTCTTTGATCTTCTTCGTATTTTTTCGCAAAACAAGGACCAGTCACAACACTCTAGGTGGTGTTTGACTGGAATGCATACCCTTTGATGGACAATACAAAGTGAACGAGGTAAAAGTTAAATAAGATTTATTAGGTTTTTCTTTATTAATTAATCGAGCTCGGCAATGAAGTGCTCTTGTGCATGTGCTTGTTGCCGATACCATTATGGATTTAGTCGACCTAAAAGATGTAGTTAACAAAATAGTGTTATATATAATATAGAACTCTGATTATCTTGGCACTACAACAAAAAACACATATCATAACTTGCCAAAAACGCATTGAATCTTATACATAGCATTCTTTACAAACGCGGTGATAGCTGACGCTATAAAAAGTCAGATCAACTATAGTGTTTTCTACACGTTATTGTAGGTACGTTTTTTATAGCATTTTCTGAACGATATAACAGGTCTTGACATTCCATAGTATTTTTTGCACGTTATTGTAGGTACGTTTTTTGTAGCATTTTTGAAAGCTGTAACAAGTCTTGACATTCCATAGCATTTTCTGAATGCTATAACCTATCATTTCAATAGGGTTTTTTTCCTGGCATTTGATTGTCGTATTCTTACAACCTTTCTCGAATGCTTTCGCTAACCTTAATCTCGTTCAAACCAAGCTCATACAAAACTATAAGAGATAAATGCTAACGGAATTGAATACCCATTTCAAAACAATAAACGTACCCACAAATATTCAAAAATTAGTTATTATATTAACATTTATGTCCCAAAAGTAGACTACAAGCCTTGACAACAAAAGCAAAGCAATATACGTCAAGTAAAAACTCTTTAACTATGTCCAAGCGGCACTGACACAAGTTTATCTCTCTATGTCATTAGTCAAAAGTCACAATACAATTACATACCCATAAAGATTCTAAAATTATGTATTATATTAACATCTATATCTAAAAGAAGATTACAAGTCTTGACAACAAAAAGAAAACAAAGTGCATTAAGGAAAAAATCTTCAACTGTGTCCAACCAACATTGACACGCATTCATCTCTCTATGTCTTTAGTCAAAAATCACAAAACACTGATATTCTATTTCAACTCAAAAACCTACATGCACAAGAAAGTTTGGCAAAGATGAACAATAATAAATTTACTGATAAATCACAAGCAAATTTGAAACAGTCCCGTAACATTATGTTATTGATTTTCAATAGACATCAAAAGCCATACTATCAATAGAAGATGGCACAGTTCTCAAAGATTTGAATCACATTTTTCGTTGTAATACTATGTTAATGTCAATAAAAGATACTATCAATATTATTGATTCAATCAATACGGTCGGTCATTATTCAGCGATGCATGAATGCAGACTACCACTTAGTTGTGCACATTTTGGTACACTTATGAATTAATGTCTATCCTCGAAATGTATACACTAGAAGGATTTTTTAGTCACACCCACTGTTATTGAATCAATTATTTATCTTCAAATAGTTTCCTTGTATTAGCGTTGCACAGAAGTATACAACATGGCGTCAAGGCGACAAAAAACTATTATAGCATGTGAAGCACTTCATACGTACATAAATACATACATATTTGCCTTGTTGGGTTCTTGACCTCTGCCTCCACTGCTTCGCTTTTGTCATGGCCAAAGATTCTCGACTTCTTTCTGATTAGTCTAAAGTCGAGGTCCGCATTAAGGTTATGAAACATAATTTGGGGGTCAATCGTTGTCATGTCTTTGTAAGACCACACAAAGACATCCAAATTATGCTTGAGGAACTGGATCAAACACCAGAAGGGAGTTCTGCTCCTACTTGCACTGTTCTATGCTCCCTGCCATCCTCCAGTTGTACAACCTCTAGAGTCCCTTCCAACTCCCCTTTCTTTTCTTCTTTCTCAACCTGGAAGGCAACAATCACTAATGCCTCCTTAGATCTCCTTTCCATGAGGGTTGCCTAATGTGGCCATCATCTCATTTCCCCGCTGCTTGACATTACCATTCTACCTAAGAAACTTGATCATCAAGTGGTAAGTGGACGTGATAGTCTTCATGTTGTTTAGGGCATTCCACCCCAAGACAACATTGTAGGCTAATGGACAGTCGCTGACCAGGAATTGACCATCTTGGTTGCTTGTTTGGGGGTGATGTCGAGCATGATCGGTAGCTCAATTGAACTAAGGGTCTACACCTGATCAACTGAGAAACCGCAAGTGGTGACCACACAGGCTGCAACCTGTCAGCCTAGATATCCATTTTATTAAAAGCCCCCAAAAAAATGATGTCAATCAAGTTACCATTGTTGATCAGCACTCGGCTCATCTTATAGTTGCCGACCACAACAATTATTACCATGGGGTCATCATGGAGATGTTAGACCCACCTAGCATCTTCTTTTGAGAAGTTGATGGGATGCTCATCCTATCTTCTTTCTTCTTTCAAGCTACTCACAACCATGACTTCTGCATCCGCTTCTGTTCTCAACCTTTTTGAGTGTGCTCTCCTGGAGGAGCTAGTTTCTCCTCCTTCAGCAAATCCCTTGGATATCATCCTTGTTTCTCTGGTTGGTTGGATGGGCTCTAAGTCTCTGTCTCTAGGGTCGCTCTTCCTTGTGCTCCTAGTGCCTCATTTGTTGTTCTTTGTTTTGCCGACTTGCTACAAATAGATTTAATTTTCTCCTCTAGATAATTTCTTCACTTTGCCTTTTCAAAAAGAAGCAATATGTTTTGTCATGGCCGTGCTCTCGGTGGAAACGACAACATTTTTTCTCGTTCCTCTTCTTTGGATCCAACCTGTGTCTCTTGGGCTAGTGCACCTCTGGGTTGTCCACTATCTGTATTAGCACTTGTTCCACCCAGATGATCATTGGAGTGAATCCTTCGAACCACTCGCAGATCCTTCTCTACTCGTCTTGTCCCCTTCTCGATGGCTACCTCCTACTTTGTTGCATGACCGACCTAGCTCAAGCCGTTTTCTACTAATCTCCTCCACACGGCCTTTACGAGCCACCATGGCATCCTCCGTATTCATGTTTTACTAAGCCCTAATCATTAGCTTGGCCATTGTGGATGGGGACCGCTCACATAAGTGGTATAAGAACTGAGTCGACTGCAGACCACCAATAAAGATCGTAAGGGTGATTTTGTCGTTGATTGTATCCACCCGCAAGGTTTCATCGTTAAAGCACTTGAGGTAATGCCACAGAGACTCCTCCCACCATTGCATGATGTTCAGAAGGTAGGTGGACAGTCAGCAGGGGCGACAACCACTATAGAAATGGTTAATAAATAGCTTGTTGAGCTGCTCAAAGTTATCAATCACCCTGGACTCAACTTTTCCAAACAAGACTCAGGTTGAGCCCTTCAAGGTAGTAGGGAAGGCTAGACACATGATCTTGTCAGGGATAGTGTGTAAGGTCATGAAGGCCTTGTAAATCTCCAAGTGATCTAACGGATCTTTCGAGCCATTGAAGAGGTCCATTTTAAGGTGTTCTAAATTTAAGTGAAAGCGATTTGGCCATTGTCGCTTCGGCGAATGGTAGATTGGTCCTGGGTATTGGCCCATCACCAGCCCCCAGGCCTCACTCCTCTATCTGCCTCATGATCCCTTCAAGCTTTTCTCAAAGTTCTTTGATCTCCACCCTCTACGCTATGGAATCCTCAGTGACGGTTGCTCTTCCTAGTCTTTGTCGGGCTTCCTCTCCTCACTCAATGGTGGTTGTTCACCTACTCATCTACGTGCTTGCCGACCTCTTGGCCCTTAGGATCCTTCTAAGGTTCCTCCACTAGAGGGTCAACAACCAAGGGAGGGGCCCAGGCATGTAGTTGTTGCACCAAGATTTTGTTCTACTTAACCAGCGTTGCCAGCAATTGGGTAAGGTTTTGCACCTGCACACCCAATGGGTTTCGGTTCTGAGAAGCAACACCTTCCCGTTGTTCTCCTTGGGTGGATATGGTTTTTCACCATCGTTTCCAATTGCTTTAGTTAAATTTGTTTAAGTGAAGTCGTTCCCACAGA
Source organism: Arbutus unedo (assembly GCA_014822125.1). Lineage (NCBI taxonomy): Eukaryota > Viridiplantae > Streptophyta > Magnoliopsida > Ericales > Ericaceae > Arbutus > Arbutus unedo. The sequence continues at coordinate 14,187 of JABCMJ010007125.1, forward strand.
CGGCGCTAAACTGATGACGCTAAACTGATGATGAAAACTAGTGAGACGTCCCGCACTCCTACTTGGGCTTCTGTAAACAAGTCTGATGATCGAGAGGTTGTTGTTTGGCCAAGGAACCTCTGACGATCAAGTTAGTAACCAAGTAAGGTAGGTGTGAAAGCAATAATTATATGATTAGAAAACATACCTGGTCACAGTGGCCAGAGTTCCCTTTTAATAGTTTAGGGAAGATCTTAGCCGGGCTTATAACTACCCATCACTCTTCCATTCATAATGGGAAGAATGGCCCGCTGATTCTTTGTGTTAATCCAGATACGTCGAGCAGTCAGTGGCATCATTTCTGAGGTTGCCCAAGTGATCAAGGGCGCCACGTACAAGCTCTTTTGGTCGGCGCTTAACGTTTGGTTCTTCTGGATGAAATCGAGCCCAACATTCCTGAGCGAACTCAAACCCATCAGGATGAAAATTTACCAATCCATCCAACGTATGCCTGATCGGTTGGTCGGCTTGTCGACAAACTAGTCGGTTGGGGTGTGTTGAGGCCGGAATACACCTCGTATAAAGGCCCAACACGTTCCCATTAAGTGTCCATGTGATGTTTAAACGTCAATTTTATCAAATAATGCACGCCGGGTAGTGTTTTTCCAATTTCAGGTTTTCTTGGAGGAAAAAGGTGTCTTAGCAATGAAATGAGTAGAATTCAAATGCT
>JABCMJ010007127.1:0-34093 GCA_014822125.1 Arbutus unedo
GGCAACAATCTAATTAGGAGACTACAAATAATCAATATAGGACTAAATTATATTCTAACTCTAATATTATAACACTCCCCCTTAAGCTAAAGAGTAAATGTCAATAAGTCCCAACTTGTCACAAAGTAACTGCAACCGTGGTTTGAACAACGGTTTAGTAAACATATCGACTAACTGAGCATCGGTGGACACGAACGGAGTAGCAATAATACCACCAGTCAATTTCTCTCATACAAGGTGATAATCTACTTCGATGTGTTTAGTCATTTCGTGAAATACTGGATTAGACGCAATATGAATGGCTGCGCTATTATCACAATATAGATTTACTGGCACCTGCACTGAAAATCTTATCTCCTCAAGAAATGAACGTATCCAAACTATCTTACAAGTCGTATGAGCTATAGCTCTATATTCGGCCTCAGTACTAGATCGCGCAACTACCGTTTGCTTTTTACTCTTCTAAGTAACAAGATTTTCACCAAGAAAGATACAATATCCTGTAGTGGATCTCCTGTCAGACGAACTGCTTGCCTAATCAGAATCAATGAAGGTCTCAACCCGCAAGTGTCCACTAGTGTGATAAAACATACCACGTCTTGGATAAGCCTTGAGATACCTCACAATTCATAGAACAGCTTCCTAGTGGGGAATACGAGGAGCGGATATAAATTGACTAACCAGGCTAACGGCAAATGAAATATCCGGACGAGTACAGTAAGATAACTTAGCTTTCCCACCAAGCGGCGATACTGATCTGAACTAGAAAACAACTACCCCTAATCAACACATAATTTGACATTAGAGTCCATAGGAGTCTCAACAAGCTTTGATCCTAGTAAACCAGTCTCTTTTAGAATATCCAGCACATACTTCATTTGTGATAGATTAATACCATTCTTAGAACGGGCAACCTCAATACCTAAGAAGTATCTTAGTTTTCCTAAGTCTTTGGTATGGAATTGGCGTTGTAGAAAAAGTTTCAGATCATCAATCCCCTTCTTGTTATCATCTGTAATAATAATATCATCAACATAGACAATCAATAAGATTTTTCCTTGGTCGGATGTGAGAGAGAAAATAGAGTGGTCAAATTGGCACCGCTTCATGCCAAAATGCAAGACAGCATCACTGAATTTGCCAAACCAAACCCTCGGAGATTGTTTAAGCCCATAAAGGGCCTTCCAAAGTTGGCATACCTGAGAGGACTCCCCTTGAGCAACAAACTCAGGTGGTTGCTCCATGAAAACTTCCTCAATGAGATCGCCATGCAAAAAGATATTTTTGATATCCAGCTGGAAAAGAAGTCAACTAAGGTTGGCAGCGGGAGAAATAAGAATGCGAACAGAGTCGAGCTTGGCAACCGAGGAGAAGGTTTCAGCATAGTCAACACCATGAGTCTGAGTGTAGCCCTTGACTACAAGATGAGCTTTGTAGCGCTCAACAGTGCCATTAGGATGATACTTCACAGTAAGTACCCAACGACACCCAACAGTAGTCTTTCCGAAAGGAAGAGGGACCAGCGTCCACGTATGATTGCCATAAAGAGCAGTCATCTCCCCTCCATAGCTGTCCGCCACTCAAAAATAGACACGGCCTCCTAAACAGTTTTAGGAACAAAAACAGAGGATACAGAAGAAGAAAAAGCACGGAGAGATGGGAAAAAGCAATGGGATAAGAAGTAGTACGAGTACGAGTACCTTTGTAGAGAGCAATGGGTAAAGAAGTAGGAAATAGAGGCGCTGGAGCAGGAAACGAAGGAGGCGGCGGATGTTCGGACGGCGGGGAAGAATCAGTGGCGGGCGGAAGCGATGGTGGAGATTCTTTTGGACGACGAACATATACCTGCCAGGGCAGTAAGGTGAGTATGGTGGGTAAAGGAAGGGTGCCGGGAGAGAAACGAAGGTGAGCATGTCTACAGAAGAAGAAGTAGCTCCTGCAAAAATAGGACAGACTCATGAAAAGTAACATCAACACACACAAACTGTTGATGAAGAGATGTCAAATAACATTTATATCCCTTTTTGAGTATGCGAATAGCCCAAAAACACACACTTGATGGACCAGGGATCAAGTTTGTCCTGATCAGGATCTAAGGCATGAACATAACAGGTGCAGCCAAAAATTTTAGGAGGAAGGGAGTAAAGGGGGCGATCAGGACACAAGAGAGCATACGGTATTTGACCACCTAAGACAGTACAGGGCATCCGATTAATAAGGTAACCAACAGTAAGCATGACATCACTCCAGTAAGATTTAGGAACATGCATGTGCAATATGAAAGCACGAGTGACCGTCAAAATGTGACCCAATTTGCGTTCGGCAACTCCATTTTGCTGTGGAGTCCGAGCGCAAGAGGATTGATGTAAGACCTCATGTGCATCCAAAAACTGTGATAAAACATGATGATAATATTCACGTGCATTGTCAGAACGAAAAATTTGAATAGGTACTTCAAATTGCGTTTGTTTTTCCTTGTAAAAAAATGTAAAGACGGAGAGCAATTCAGAATGATTTTGCATAAGATAAATATAAGTAGTATGAGAATAATCATCCACAAAAATAACAAAATACTGAAAGTGAGAACGGGACGGGACGCGTATAGGGCCCCAAATATTTGAATGCACTAAATGAAATGGACTCGACACATGACGGTCTTCCCTAGGGGGAAAGGAAACACGACAATGTTTACTAAATTCACACACTTCACATGGAAGCGACTCAACACAGCTACATGATGGGACCATCTATTTAAGGTTGGGAAGCGACGTTCAACACCGCCACCAATCTTCGTCCGCGTCCTAAGATCCTGAAAGACACAATAATCAAGAAAGAAAGTAATTGAACAATTTAAGACTTTGGTAATTTTACTAACAGACATAAGACTAAAATAAAAGCGGAGAACATGTAAAATAGTATCTAAACAAAGAGAATAAGTCAATGGAACAGAACTCACACCAGTAATAGAAGTAGTAGAGCCATCAGCCAGGTTGACACAAGAAGAAGTCCCAAAGGGACGACAATTAGACAAGATAGCAGGAGTACCAGTCATATGATCAGACACCCCAGAGTCACTGAGCCAAGGAGTTTGGGAAGCAAGATAGGCAGAAGGTAAACATGTCTGAGTAAGCGTAGCAGTGGAGGTAGAGGATTGGTGAGTAGACCGATAGTGCTGATATTGTTGATACTCATCCTCGGGAATAGTGACCACATGAGGGGCGAGACTAGAAGATTGTTAGGATTTTATATTAAATGTCATGACTTTATGTAATAGATTAATTTTTGTTTGAATTTATTAAACAATTATTTTCTTTTTTGATGAGAGTCTTTATGGGCAATGTTTGCATTCTATCATATCATATTGTGCATGAATGTCTTTTATTCTACATAGTAGATAATCTGGTGTGTAGAGTTTGGCTTATACACAGATTATCAGTTCTTGTAGAATATAAGTCTTTGGTTCACAATCTTACGTGGAATTGAACACACCACCGGTAGGACTGTAACACAATGTTTCAGTAGGTCTATATTGACTATGGAAAATGGTATAGTTTTAACTCACTATATTAGTACATTTTGTGTGTATTGAACATGACCACTTTGAGGTAATTGTATTTATACTGACAATATAATACAATTTACACCTCATGGTTATTATGTATGCTTGTACTCTTAATCCAAAGATAATTGATCGATGTGTATATTTAATATTGTTGACTTTGATTCATTATAGAGTGAGGCCCATAGGGCCAATAGTCTTAATGAGTTTGGTCACAATATTAAGTGTATGACAACTATTAATTATTAATGGAATTCACGTCCATTTATAGGGATTGATGATATCCTCTTGAAGAAGTTTATAAGTTTTGATTATGTCAAACCCTATAGGTGGATATTAGTATCCGACATAACGAATAAGTTAAGTGGAAGGTCTCAAGGAATTTTATAGATGTTGATTAAATAAATTATCAGTAATTTATTTTAATCAATGGGTATCTATAATCTTAACGTGGGGAGATAAATAAACATTTAATAACATGGAGCTCAAAATATAATTTTGAGATATAGGAGGGGAATGCAATTATAATTCTGTAGTGGTATGAATTATAATTTATATAATTCGGAATTAAACTGGGCTGGACTAGAAATCCCGAATTCTATAGGAAGTTCAGCCCATACTTCTCCTAAGGGTCCATATTGTTGCTTATATATACATTGTTATGCCTTTTAGGTCAGACACAACTTGATATTCGAAAGATTGAGAGAGGTTCTGTGAAAGCAAAGAGATCGCGTTTTTGAGCCCACTCTCAGTACGCGATCAAGGTGCAATAGGACTACGGTAGAAGATCTCAAGGTCAGTCGAGGAGGATCATTCTAGCCCTACTTAAAGTTCGATCATGATCAAATTACAAAGATAATCAAGATCAAACCAGACAGATCTCGAATGTATGAACCCTAATTTCGCCTAGTAGGGTTTCATATTTTTTTTGTTGTATAAACTATAGGCGTTCATCATTGGGTATCAGGAATTGATCCCTAACAAAGATAACTACAAACCATCATCCTCAGAAATAGTGACTTGGTGAGTAGACGGGCAACCATGGAGATCCCAACAATAGTCAATAGTATGATTATCAGCATTGCACCAAGTGCATTGACAAGGCACCCGCCCACGGCCGCGGCCACCACCGGCTGATGATCGACCCCCACGACTAGAGTCTCGACCAAAACCACCACGACTAGAACTACCTTGGCTCGAATCACAATTGATACTACCACGGCCAACTCCCACTGACGTTGAACTACCACGAGAATAATTGCCACGGGAAATTGTAGTGACTAAAGCCGAACGGCCAGAGGATAAGGGAGATGCAGAAGTAGAACCACTATCCGAAATGGAAGTCTGACGAATACGACTGAAAACCTCACCAAGAGATGGTAAAGTCCGGTCTCCCAAAAGCTGCAAACGAACGGAATCATATGTAGGAGAAGGCAAACTAGACAGAAAACGAGCAACAAACAAAGACTGACGCTGACACTTCATAACCTGAATATCAGCAGAAATAGGCTCAGCAATCTTGATCTCTTCACAAAGGCCACAAAATCGAGCATAATGAGATTCCAAAAACTATTCACCCATGGTCAGTGAGAAAAAGGGCTGCTGAAGATCATAAGTCCGGTGAAGATTGTTAACCCCTGAATACATCTCCTAAACTTGTTTCCAAACTTACTTAGTGGTGGGTAAAAACATCAAAAGACCACTAATCTAGGGTTCCATATAATTCCATAGGTCAGTGCAAATGCATGCATTCTCAAATTTTCAAGCAGCAAATGTGGAGCTAGAGGGCACAAGAGGATCATCGGTGAGCCATTGTGAGGAGGAATTGCCCTCAAAATAAACCTCAACAGTTTTGGCCCAATGAGCATAATTTTTTCCATTCAAAAGAATGGAAGTAATAGGCCTCTTGTCGTGGAAGCGATAAGAACTAGCAACAATATGAGTAACAGTGGAGGTAACAGAGTCAGACTCCTTTGCAGACATAGTGCAAAATCCACCAATAGATCAAAAGACAATAACAGATCGATAACTAATTACCGAAACGCCAACCAAAATAAGAATCAATAACCACCTAATTTGTCAACATAATGAAATACCACCGCGGAAAAATAACATATGAGCATGGAGGAAAAATTTCAAAAGCCATAAGAATGACATAAAAGTACCAAGAGAGCAAACGAAGGGCCTAAAAGTATCAAAATAACATAGTGTAAAATAGTGAACAATGCGCGATGAACAGTGCTTCCGATGAACAGTGACAGTATCTTCGATGAACAGTGGTAGCTGTGAACAGTGCGACTGTGTGCAGCTGCTAGTGTGGGCAAGGGTTTGGTAGGATTAGGTAGAATAGGATTGGAGTTAAGGTTGAATATGATTAGGTTATGGTTTCTAGGATATTAGAGTTGAGATGGAATAGATTAGGGTTCATGGCTGAATCAGAACCCGTTCTGATACCATGTTATGGGGAAGAAAGAGAGACAGAGATAGGGTGTTAAGTTACCCTATCACATATGCTTTTATTTATATGGGCAACAATCTAATTAGGAGACTACATATAATCAATGTGGGACTAAATTATATTCTAACTCTAATATTCTAACAGTAATATGGGAATTGTAAGACGTAATGAAAGTTTTAAAAATCTTTTAGACTTGTTAAGTTTCCTGCCAAAGCTTATAGCTTGACACCTCTCTTGTGAGGTATCCAATTGAGCTTCTCAACTTCAGCCACCTCCACCATGCACCGTAAAAAAATTCTTAACGATTGTCACATACCACATCAAGTAAAATAATCTAGTGTAGGCACTCCTTAGTACTTAGGTTAAAACTTAAGATTAATTACATCATAGGCCCCTCAAATTAGTATTAATCTAAAAAACTAAACTAAATTATGATAGTTCTCAATTAAGTCCCTCAATCTACAATTAATTCCGAACTGTGCTCTTATCATTCCATTAATCAAAATTTTAAATCCTTAATCTTTCAAATTACAGGTTGGGTCCTTACAATATATATACAGTATACTTTCTTTAGAGGGAGGGAGGGAGAAGAAGAAGAAGTTGAGTAGCTATGCTGACTACGGTATGTGGAGTGTGGACAAGTAACAACTCCCACTAAAAAATCTAAAACGAACAAACCCTATTTAAAATAAGGTTTAATTCACGGGGTGGTGATACTCAGACCCGCATCTTACCAATTCCCCAATTTTTTTAAAAATCTATCTCCAAATTCGATCCCCGAAAAAATTCCTAAATTTCCGATCTGTTTGGGGTGGGGACCAGAGCGGGACAGGATGGATCGGATAACATTGTCATCCCTACTGTTTAATTGTTTCGGTGTCTATACGTAAAAATGTTTAGCTTCTCGCATGCTCTTTTTTGTGTGCAGAAAATGAAATGCAAAGAGAAAATTGGTAATGGAGTTGTCAAATTTCATTTTTTAACTATTTCTTTTAAGTAATGGGGAATGACCCCATCAATCGAATCTTGTTATGCTTTCAAAGATATTTAATTTGAAAGATGCTAAATCTGGTGAAGGTATTATAGTTGACAATGTGAAGTAAGGTTAAATTTGAAGATTCTAAATTTTTCACGCGACTTTGCAATTAGATTAGAATAATTATTAATTCGTTAATTTTAGGGTTCAACCTTTGTCTTCCCCTCTTTTATCCTCGAAAATATTGTTCATTTGTGATGACTTTTCGCTTCTTAAATATGATTTTAACACGCTTGTTTATCAATTAAAAATCTTTTATGTACGTTTTTTGCTTAACGAGTTAGATAAATAATTCAAATTAGATCCATACAGATTATTTGTCGTGACACGTGTTGAAAATGAGAATCACGAGGAGATATTTATGTGACACGTGGAGGAGTCGTAGAGTATAAATAACTATCTACACAAATTACTACAATCACCAGGAGTGTTCCACTCCTAATTGAGATGGAGAGTGAGGGCACTGAGGGGTCTTTTGTTGGAGTCTATATTGGAGAGAGAGAAAGAGAGAGAGAGTAGAAGAAAGAAAAAAGATGAAAACAAACGCGTCAGGTAGGGGTCGAACCTACGACCTTCTGCTTAGGAAACAGACGCTCTATCCACTGAGCTACAGACGCATCTTACGCCTCAATACGTGTTCCAGTCGTATATATTGGTTAATTTATCCTATATCCTGACCTTCAAGATTTCAAATTCGGCGGGCGGAGTGCAGTCGAGAGAGCGGACTGGCTTTCACTTGGAGATTTTGAATTCCACAGAAAGAGGAAGATGGAAAATTCGGTTGGGGTGTTATGCAAAACACTAGCTTCGTTCTGCAACCACCTTGAAAGCAGCTGCGACGCTCTCAAGCAATCCGTCGAACGTCGTCCCATCCCTCTCGGTACTCCTCTCTCTCTCTCTCTCTCACCCCCAGTTTTCTCTTTCCCTTGGTTTTTCTTCCTTGCAATTTCTGACAAAACCAAACTTGGTCACGACATTTTTACTTTTGGCGTTTCCTTTTTCAGATTCTGCTTCGTCGACATTCGTTCAGTGCCTGAACCGTCGAGTGTCTTCCACCAGCAGCGACCTAAACTTGCTTGAGTCCATGTCTTTCGGGACCATATCATTCGAGGAGCTGTTGGGTTACTGCAATGACGTCTACAAGAAGAACCAGAGTGATCTTTCCGAGCTCGAAGATCGTCTCAGGAGCTTTGGCTATACCCCTGGTACATTCCCTCTCTCGAAAACCCTAACTTCAATTTAGGTTTTTGCCGCACTATAGTTGTTAATGAACAGAGCGACAGGATTTTAGTCGCGTTCATAAATTAAAAAACATACATTAAATGATTATAAAATCCTACATAGAAGACACTAAACCAATTATCCTACAATAAACTTTCCAAAATATTTGACAAAAGGGAAAATGAAATATGTGGATAATGTTTTATTTAAATAATACTTAAAGAAAAGCAATTGTAAAAGTAATGCACTTTTGAAATATTTTGTAAAAGTAGCGCAAGGCGCATTTTCGTAATATGTCCAATGCAACTTGGATGATAGTGTGCCCGACAGTCTACCGGACTGTCAGCTTGCCAAATAAGCTGCCAGCGTGACTTACGTCTTGTTAGAGAACACATTATATTAATGTCCATTAGTATTTAGGGTGTATTTTTTAGATTGTGGGCCAGGTAAGCCAAGTCAACAGATCAACAAGTCAAAGTCAAAGGATCAGTGTGCCAGGTTGAGGAGTCAGATGGTCGAATGCCACGACAGCAAACCATTATCTTAACACAATTCAATTCTTTAGAACACTTAGTGAACCACTCAACAATGAGAATTGAATTGTGTTAAGAGAAGTTCTTGTGTGAAATTTGTTCTTTTGGTTTACATATATAATTTGCAGTGTCCCTGCCGGCCCCATAGATATATATAAATTTGTGGTGTCTCCGCCGTGTCTATGTCCATGTCCCTACTTTCTCAAAAAACTCATGTCCTATGTCCATGTTCATATCCATATCCTTATCGATGCTACATAGTTTTCAGCATAGAATTGATTTCAGTGCAACCGAATAGTCTCCCTATGGTTGTATAAATAGGCATGCATTCTTCCGGTTAAAAAACACAGAAATTTTCAAGCATTCATCAACCTCCTGAATATTTAGTACTCATGTTCCTTTGTCCTGTTCTAATGAGAGAAAGTACAACATAGTTAGTTTGCCAGGAAGTTGGTGTAGTGCTACTGCATCCGTTTAACATTTGTATCCTGGGAGACAAAAGCTGGACGGATGCTCCAGCACTATGTGAGGCGATAAATTTGTCTTAAGGACACCATATGTTCACACGGGCTTCGGTTTGCAATTACCTGCTGTTTTTCCATTTCGGTTTTGTCTACAATCTGTTTTACATACTGCATTTTATTTCCAGATTGTTAAATGTAATTTTTCCTGCATTATTATAATCAGTTTATTTTCCAGCACTGTTTTCCTACATTGAAATCATAATAAAAAACCTCGCCGAAAATATTGGCGGTAAACTAGATTAGCTCGAATTTTGGAAAAATCTAAATCAAGCTGGTGTTTTCCTACCAAAAACAGATTTTGTACTTTCCCTGTCAATTTCAAATTCCTTTTTCGAGAGAAATGATTTCTTAAAAGATTTACTCCTTCACCCTATGTAAGTAAGCAAATCTCTATCTTATCTCCAACCATGTGGACAAACAGATCCTACCCTTTATGTTCCACATTTCTTGCCTGGTGGTTCCTCCCACCATCTTCTTCCATTTCCATGTTCTGTCCAAACGCCACTGTTATTCCTTTTCCATCTTATCTCGAACCATATGGACTATGCCTTTGACAATTCTTCTTTTTATCCTAGAACAAAAGAAATTTAAGTGATCACCAACGCCAAGCAATTTATGACGCTTTGCTAAAAATATTGTGGGTGGAAAATTGGAAAGGGGAATAAAGGAGGTTGCCATTTCGTTAATGCAAAGTGTGGTATCAAGAAGGTGCTACACTGTTCATCTTTTCGTTTTTGGCTTTCAGGTCCGGCCTCCACGTGACCTCCCTATTTTATTTGCCTTTTGCAGAGTTCTTCAATGAACTAAGAAACCCTTATTGGACAGTGTATAGAAAAGGCAAGTGTAATGTAGAAGCACAGCTGCTCTTTTGTCCAAACCACAGATGCTCTTTTGTCTCTTTCTTTTTATGCTCAAAGAACAGCGTTAGTAAGGAATGGAACTGACTTTGGAAATTCCCTGAAATGTTTTTGACTTTGTGTTCCTTAGGTTAAATTTAGTTCTAACAGTGGTTTATCTCACAAAGAAGAAAAAAGCAGAATGGCAAACTTACCAAATTTTGGCCGTTGATTTCCGTAAAGGGACATGAATTTTGGCACAGCCAAAACTGGAATAAGGGACTAACTTTGTGGGACGGAGGGAGTATTGTAGCTGATGTATCTCCTTAACTTCTTTTTCTGGTGTTCTTCAGTTCTTGTATGCTTGTGTTTTCTGTTATTCACTTTCTGCGTTCACATCCCTCAATCCTATGTTTGGGTTCTGCAATTTCCAAACATAGCTTCCGTTGATTGCTATTTTGGTTTTTCTCTCTATAGAACCTCAGGTTGAAGATGAAGATGAGGCCTTTGATGATTCATGTGCGCCTGTTGGCTTAAATTTGAAGATGGTTCATGCAGATCCTTTGTATCCTTTTCTATTTATAGTGTGGTTTTGTTGCTGCAAATGTTGGGAAAATTCAAAATTAATTGACTGGAATTTCTTTTCCTTCCTTCCTTCTGTCTGGATGTATCGTTACGTTGTTGCTGAGTCATAGTCAACCTTCATTTGCTTCTTTTTATCGTCATTTGGAGATGCTTTTGCGCAACAATTTCAGTTTTTCAATTGCTGATGAAATTCTATTGGATTTGTTTTGTAGTTTTGTAATCGATGCAAGTAACTTGGTCTGATTAAGAGGACTTGAGGAGTATATTTAATAACTTGGCCTTTCGAAATGTTTATGTTTTGTCTAGATTCCAAGCTTCAGAAGTTGTTTAATTGGTTTCCTTGTTGGGCAGATCATATAATTGTCATATTGTTGAAAGAAAAGATGTCTATGAGGGTTATGCTTATTAATCTTTACTGCTGGGATCTTTAATTCTTCCTAAACGTTGTTAGATTGGAGGATTCATTGAGCTTACAGGATCTTGGTCTCTCAGATGTTTGTCTTGCGACTATAGCCTCTCAAGGTCAGTCGATGCCCTGTACCATGGCTGAAGCTGTTGTTGAGTACTGTTTAAATATAAATTTTAGTGCTGCATATCACATGGAAATATTTGCACGTCATATGAGTGCACTAGACCATAGGCATGAATGAGCCCACGGTGAAAATTAGCTAGTCCTTTTGCAAATAGTGATGAAGACTGAACTTTTATCCCATGACACATTCCATTGGCAGCTATGATTTTCCTGTGATGGCTTCAACTATAATGGCTGATTTATTCCATTGAATCATGTGTAACTGAGCCTTAAAATTTCATTATATGAAGTCGGAAGAGGTATTTTGTGCTTCGGTGGCTCATCTCTCTCTCTGTCTCTCTATCTATGCAGCTAACAGTACGATTGATAGCCTTGATATATCTGTGCCGGAGCTAATGAAGTAAGTTTGTCAACTTTGTTTTAGGTTCTTTCCTTTCCCTTTTTGTGAGCTGATAACTTCTATTATCTCCACTTCCATTTTATAGCCTTACTGATGAAAAACAATGGGGACAGTATGGTCCTGCCTCAGATTTCTTGGAAGTGATTGGAGGTACAATATTGTCAGGTTTTGGCTTCTTAGGTTGCCTTAACCACACTGTTTGACCTGTCCATTGCCCCAGGATGGTAAAATGCAATTATAAATAATCTTGTCGTCCATGATGAAACCAGGTGAGGCGGGGGATCAGCTGGAATTAGCTGGAGTGCACCAATCTGCAATAAAGATATCAAAGAATGATTATGAAAGTCTTCCTTCGTATATGAAAACTCTAGCATCATGGGAGGTAAGAAGATTGGTGTTTCTTTTGATATACTGTTTTGCACATGGCTTACAGTTTCACCTTACGGATGGATGCTCGACATCCTTCCAAATGGCATTTAAATATAAAACATCCTAATATGTATGATTATACGTTGTAAGAGATGAACTTAAGACATAAATGATCCCTGTAAGTACTGAAGCCATTAATAACAATGTTTTTATAAGTTAAATACATTTGTTCAGCTACTTGTGAAATTTTTTCTCACAAGGCAATGTGTGAATTGTTGGGTAAATTCGTTTTATGTCATGCTGGAAATCTGCAACTCTATACTATGGAATGTATCCCATTTGAATTGATATCTGGTATTGGTTTGAAGGATCGTAGGTAGATATTATTAGACAGTCTTACCTAGTTAGAATTAACATAGTTTTCAATAGCAGGATTTAGAGTGTTGTAGATATCAATTCAACTGCATGGCAGCTGGCGCATGATGTTAAGATTTTCAACATGAATATTGTCTGAAATTGGGATCTGATGATGTTGGCCAACAGTTTTGAGTACTTGCTCTGGGAGAAATAAACGTAGAATGGGAAATTTTATCTCGGTCAAAATTTGTGATGTATGATGGTTTGAAGACCCCGTGATTATTAGCGGGTATTCATATATTATAAAAGTGTGCCTCGAAGCGTGTCTCTTTTGCCTCGTTTCTCTGCCAAAACTTGATAGAATTAAATGTTTATTTGATGACAATTTCGAAAGTGGAAAGGTAGATGTGTCACTCCTTTGTGGTGAGGTGCGACTCAAGCTTCCAAATGCTAAGGATAAGCTTGTCAATGTTCCAACATGGCGATTGTTGCACATAATCTATTAATCTTATGTCTCACTGCAATTTCTCACTCCTAGGTACAAGTAGAATAGTTGCCACTAAGCACAGTAATGTGGGTGCCATAGCCATTGTGTATATCATTTCTCTGAATGTGTACAAGACCAAGTGTGTTGCTCTTAACGACAAGTTGTAATAGAATGCGTAGTTGTTGAGATTCCACAATTTGCTTGTGTAGGGCAGCGGGTCTATATCTAACCGCATTGGATAAATTTCTAGATCTTAAGCTCTATCTTACTATGAAAACTGAAAAGATGTGAGAGATGAATACTTAAACTAATGTCCAACTAATGTTGATTAAGAAACCAGTGTAAATTTATATAACTGTCTCTACTGGACCACAACAAACATCTCTTTTGGGTGACAAAATATTATCTGAAGATGTATTTTGTCCTTCAAGGACTTGGAGTGGGATTAGTGGGAACTAAATGGTGCTTACTGTGCTTGTTAAGGATTCAAAGCGTTAGTGGCTTTGGAGTCTAAGATTGGGATTTTCAGTTGCATAACTCCTTATAGTTGAAGAAATATCCCCGTAAATATAGCAAAAGAAGGGATTACAAGGAAAGAAATGCTTCTTGCATCTCAAGTAAATTGGATAAATAATGGTGCTAACATTTTTGTTAACACTATCCAATTGGATGCTGATGGGATATAGTCTTTATGGTTCAGTTGTGGAAAAGCAAAATTTAAGGCACATAACTGGCTCCATTTACATATGACAGCACTAGACCACAAGATCAGTTGTACATGATTCATTTTTTTTGTTAAACACATCCATGCCAACACAATCTGTTTGTAGATATTGTACATTCCATGTCCTAGCCGCTAGCGAAAGGGAACCAATGCAGTTACAATGACATTGAATGGTCTAATTTGTTTATGTGCTGACACCATAATTTTGCTGCTTATTAATTGTTTTGACATCTGAGCTTGAGCTTCATATACTATGCCATTGAATTGTCTAATTTTCCATAAAAAATTACGGACAACATAATTTCCATTGATTGATGGAACAAGATAATTGACGTTTGTAAAGAGAGAAGAGTGTTTAGTGGTTTTTGCCACTTGACCCTCACATACGAAATGTCTATGCACACACACACACACACAAGATAGGTGAGAGTATAAAACGATGACATACATAATAACTCCTAGCACTCCCCCTCAAGTTGGGCATAAATATTACAAAGACTCGGCTTGTTACATAGTATTCTAATCGTGGCTTGGTGAAAGGAGACAAGGTGATGCTTGCAAAACTCACGCACTTCATAAGGAAGAATCTCAACTTGACCACGAGATGAGACCATCCGTTTAAGGTTGTGTAGCTACAGATGATCAATTCGGCAAGGTGATGGATGGTGGTTATGAAATAGGTTCTGCCTCAAAAGATGAGCCTCTCCGCCACCCATCTTCCTTCTCGTCTTGAAATCCCGAAAAACACATCAGGGAGGGAAAAAGGTGACTGAGCGCTTTAATAAGTTTATTGACAGACATAAGACTAAAACGAAAATGAAGAACATATAAAACAAAGTCTAGCGAAACTTATGATTTTTAAAGTTATGGAACCCAAACCAGCAATGTCGAACGTGGAACCATCAACTAAGATGACATGAGAAGGGTGGCCAAAACTGTAGGAACTAGACAAAATAGTAGACACTTGTCATATGGTCAGAGGCACCAAATAGGCAAGAGATTGACCTTTCTGAGTAGATGTAGCAGTAGAAGATGAGAGCATTTGAGATGACTGTGTAGAGACTAGGTGATGATACTCATCCTTAGGAATGGTAACCGCACGGAGTCATGAAATTGAAGAACTAGGGAGTTGGTGGTTATCATCTTCTCAATTGTAACCTGCTACGCAGAGGGGCGACAATGAAGATCCCAATAATACTCGACATTATGGCTATCACCATTGCAATGAGTGCAATGCTGAGTCCCACGGCCACCTTCCCTTAATGCATGACCTCCATAAATAGAATCGCGACCCGAACCACGGCCTCAATGGCCAGAAGCACAACTGAAGCCACCTCGGCTACTTCCCCCTGGCTGACGACCATCGCGACCAAAACCACTAGACAAATGACCACCAGAGATAGTAGTGACTAAAATAGAGCGATCAATAGCACACTAGGAAGCATACAGATACCATACAAATACAATACGATACAAATATGGCGATACGGCAAAATCTATAAAAATAGGATAAGGATACGGATACGCCAGAGATATTGTTGTAATTTTTTTTTTATAATTATTGGTCATGCACTACGCATAAAAGGAGCTAAAAGAAGTAGAAGAGTAATTGAATTGCTAATACTATAGTACCATAACACCAAACATTTAGCATAAGTCAATTTTCAAGTCATTCACAATAATTCAGTATGCATAATCTATTAATCCATTTATATTATCTACTGTATAGTCCAAATATAACTAGTTATACAAAATTAAAAAATTCACGTGATGTCAATTGAAGAAGCCTGGATTTTACTACAGCGTGATGTGTATTTATATATATACACGTCATTACAGTTTGCCCCCCTCATTTATTTTGTATTTTTTTAAAATTCCATTTCTACCCCCACCGTTCCCAAAAGTATCCGGCCATATCCTCGAAGTATCCACCGTGTATCCGAAACGTATCAGAAATTAAATTGATTTAATTTTAATGTTGGATACTTATTTGGCATATCCAATACGTATCGGGACGTATCGGGCACGTATGAGTATACGAAAAGTATTTGATACCCGTACGTGACCAGTTGCGGAGTATTCGTGCTTCATAGGTAGCACACTAGAAGCAAAAATAATATCAGATAGAGAAGCCCGATGTAGATGGCTGAAAACCTCACTCAGAGAAGGTAAAGTCCCTAGTACCCATAAACTTTGAACTAATAGGATCATAAGATGAAGGTAACTCATATAAGAATCGAGCCACATGCTATCAAACTTGAATATTGGTAGAAGTCAACTGACATATATTAAGCTCCTCTCAAATATCACGAAATTCAATATAATAATTATGTAGAGATAAGTCAACAAATGAGAGAGTAGTAAGTCTAATGAAAATAAAAAGTCCTATGCACATTGTCATCTCCTAAATATAGTTTATGAAGCTGACGCCAAACAAGTTTGGTTGTGGGTAAGAAAATCAGAAGTATCACTAATCTGTTGCTACATATTATCCCACAATTGAACACGAACCCGAGCATCCTCGATTGTCCATGTAGCGAACTTCGCATCAACTTTTGATGGGGTATCATCAGTCAAAAAAACAAAATTGCACTTTCCCAATATAGAATGTCTCAACAGCCTTAGCCAAATTGACATAATCTTTACCATTCAGTCTCGTAAAGATGATAGATAACATCGCAGGTGACCAAAGAGATCCATAAATACTAATAGGTTTAAAAAACAGAGCGTGAGCCCTCACAACAAACAAAGGTACAATGAGAGGCAGTAAATAATGACGAACAACTCCAAAGTTGACTACTGATAATCTTACAATTGATTACCAACCAAAAATATGATAACAATAGTAGACAACAACCAATTGAGCACTAAACATCAACATCAACATAAATGCATACCTGAAATTGCAACCCCAACATAGTACAAACCAAATCCCTCAAGGGTAGCGCTATAATAACTCATCAACAAATACCAAGCAACTCCATTTAATCAAGATCAATCACGGTCTGTCAATCCATAGACTGATCAACGAACCTAGTCCTCCCTCCTCTCACGGTAGTATGCAAGTCGAGAGAGAGAGAGAGAGAGAGAGAGAGAGAGGCAAGAGAGAGACGGCAGGACTGGTAGGGTTAGGGTTTGTTTCGCTCTGATACCATGTAGAGAGAAGAGTGTTTAGGTTTTCTCTTCCAGTTAACCTAACACGAAATCTCATTGATATATATATAAGAAGTTAGAGTTTAAGCTAAAGTACAAAACTACCCTCATTAATCCTGCGAAGTACATATAACTATTAACAACTATCAGTCTAAGGTAATTGTAGTAATTTCTCATTTGGCCAAGTTTTCATGGCACCAGTTTTTGTTTTTAGCCAACTCATTGAAATGTATGCTTAAGGATTGGGTTCTAGACGCAAAACAAATACTGCTTTGTTGGCAAATGCTAATGACAGCCATAGGGTGGTGGATAGCCCCGATGTATGTGCTGAAAGTGCATGGGCACACGTGAAATGTTCATTGATCGTAGTTGTTTTGTTTTTATTCCCACCTTAACCAGCACTCTGTAGGCGGTCCTTAGCAAGATCCTTAGTTCTAAGTCATTGTCAAGTACTTATATTTATAGTTCCATTATCTTTCTCTTATGTATTCCTTCACATTGACAAGATCCGCTGTGGGTAATGGCTCTGTGGAGTCATATATTTTTTTGTGCACATTTTTCCAACACAACACGACACCTCTAATCTGCTGGTCTGTCATTCTACATAATTTAAAGATGCTGTTTCAGTAAAGGATTGGGTGGCAGATGTGCCTGTGTTTTATTTAAAAGGCTTGGGCTGGAGATGTGGCTACGTTGTTTCGTGGTTAGAAGGTTCAAAACATATATGGGAGGGAGGATATTGATAGAGTATCTGAACCCTTTTATTTACCTTATTGTCATGGACCTTTCGTGGATCTTACTTTTGGAGCCTCACTTTGCAGGATCTTCTAGCAGCTGTCGAAAAGTTGAACTCGAGCCTAAGTCAACAGCAAATAACAAAGGGACGCAACTTCATCCACCAAGACGAACTTGCATCATTAGGATTAGGTTTGTATCATAAGTTCCTAACATTTTTTTTTTGTCCTGTTTTGATTTCATTCATTTGCACAAGTAGCATGACCTGGACAGGCAACGCAAAACGGACACTTCTAGGCGCCAATTTTTAGATGATGAACGACCCAACACACTGAGGACATGTTAGTTACGATGACTTGGACTTTTTTTTGTCATACATGTCACGAGTGACCGCTTTTCTTACATGTTCTTCCTTGAAAAGTATAAGTTCAAATGAGAAGGGTCAATACCAACAAAAATCGACAGTCTTTATGAATAAGGAAGTTATTAATAGCAATGTGTCCATCATTGGCATGTGGCAGGAGAGAGAATATAATGGCAAGATATGTAAACTACTAATGTCCCCCTCTTTTATGATTTTATCATTGTATGCCAAACTATTTTTTAACATTGTGGCGTGTTCATTGATGTGTAAGTGATAGACGTGCGTTCCCCAAGTGTCCAGGCGGTGTTTGATTCAATTTTTTTTAAGAAATGGTAAGATGCGTCCGGACTCAAATTTGGGAGCGTCTGACGAGTGTCATGTTGCATTGGTGTCCAATACAACATGCTACCTCCTTAAAAGTATCCGTGCTTCTTAGTCCACAAGAAAACTGCAGTAGCAGCTCAAACTTGCTTTGGCACCCTACCATGGGGAGATAGCAGGATTGAACTTGGTCTTGGCAGTTGCCAGAAACCAGCAGCATAGGTTTTCTTAAAGTGTCGTTTTGATTATGGATACTGTTATGCTTATTTATTGATCAACTGGCATCCATAATTTTTACCAACACAACAGGAATGGATGATATCTATGTACTACCTCAATTATGGCAGTAATCAATATGGTTTAGTTAAGGCTTGTAAGAGATGTGGGTTTGAGTAATCAATATTGTTTTCCGAAGCAGTAGAAGATTAGCCTAAATTAGCGAGGGTTCTAATCTACCATGCTGCTTATTTTCATGCAGGGCCCAAAGGGAGGTCTTATCTGCTAATGCTCTTACGCCTGAATTGCTTAGTCGTTGAGACTAATGACGGGCAGATTTCGTATCGTGTACTGTAACTGCGACTAAAACCCAACTGGATAGTCAATCCAGTAACTATATAGAAATCAATTACAACAGTTTCCAGTAGTTGTCTTGACAAAATGAAGCTTGCATATCAATGTAACATGCAAAGTGCAGGGTTTATTCTTTCACTCTTTTGGCCGCCACAAAACCCCGACAAATTCTGCGTATCTGGTATGGGCCGGATAACTCATGGCCGCAAAGTCAAACCTTGCAGCCCCTGCTCAAACCTTATAGCTAAAAAGTCAAAACATTTTGGCCGCAAGGTCAACGTTGCGGCCCAGGTTGAAAAATGGCAGTTTCTGCAGAACTGCATGGGCTAAAGCACGTAGGAGTTATGTGATTTCCCAACCATTCTTTTTGACGTAAATAGCTCCCTATTTCCTATAAAATGAGGGGATACCTTTTGAGGAAATCATCAATAAACATCCTACAAACCTCTTAGAAAAGGAGGAGAGAAAGTCCTGAGCTAAAAAAAAATCTTTTTTTCTGATTAGCTTCCCCCCAAACCATAAAGTTGTACCAAAAGAACCAAGCGTTTATAAAAAAAAAATTTGTCCCCATTATTCTTTATTCCTTTGCAGTTAATAAATCTCTTAATTACTCTTGTTTCAAATTTAGCATCATGCCTTATTAATACTTGCCCCCTTTACTTCTTTTTTTTTTATTATCATTTTTCTGATTTGAATAAAATTGAATTCAAAGACTTTTAAAAGTTATGAACTAAGTGCACTATAACGGGCACATTTCCTCCAATGTGCTGCAATGGTCATCACCATTAGACATGCTGCAATGAGTGTTGAAATGAACAATAAGTCGACCGATAGACTTAAATAGTCATGAGATTTTAATTCAACTCTTTGACCATGATTTTTGCATCGCTGAATAGATAAATTATGTTCAGCACTATTCAATATCCCGAACAATTTAACGTACATGAAGTATGTTGAAAAAGCCAACAAGCCTTTGGGCTATGATGTGGATAACGATACTTGACATCAGGAGGTATGTTTTGACTTTTAGTCTCGGCCTTTTACGTTAGTACTTCTCAAATTAGAAGAGAAACCTTCTCAAGACAATATGTCACTACATACCCAAAAGACAATTCAAGAATAATCGTGGTGCAACAACAGTGTCTTTCTTTTAACACCACTAAATTGTTTCCGCCATTTATATAATCCTTAGAAATTTTTGTTACTTCAACCAAATATAATCAATTTGGAAAAAAATAATATGAAATAATATGAAAAATGAATACTGAAATGATGATATAAAGTGTTTTAACATATTCCCTACTCGTAAAACTAAATTTCCAAACCATCTCTTATTTTAAATAGACCAATTTACAAATAAAGTAATTTCAAACACAATCAGACTTTAAACAAAAATACAAAAGTACTTTGTCTAAAGATGTTTCCTTCAACAATTAACTTTAATGGTGACCTAACACATCCGAACTCCATATTAAGTGACGACTCTAATTTCTCACAAAAACCATGTCACGATTGTTCAACTCAATCTTTTCCGTCACATTAAACCATGAGATCTTTATCCCGACCGTCTTCTCCGAAGAGCAGGTACAAGTAAAAATTTCCGAACGCGACAAATAGTATAACTCGAGAAAAAGGCGAGGAAATATATACACCACCACGAAAGGGAATCAAATGCTTATAGGCTATTCACTCCGTTTTGGGGTCATAATCACTCTCACTACACCGCTTGTGGAAGGAAAACTTTCGATATTTCAGGTGAGTTCACCTTTCAAAGCATAGGCAGCTCTTTGAATGGCCCTGGCAACCCTCCAAATCTCATGCTGAATCGCTGCGTCCCCTTCTGTTCTGTTCATTCTTCTGGACCGAGAAACGGCATCAGCTATTCCTGGGAAGAAAACCAATTGGCCTTCATGGTCAAGCGGAGGCCCGTAAACCTGCATTGCAGCCATTGAATCACAGTAGGAGTGTGATTTAATCCCATAGCTACCGGAAAGATATTGAAATGCAAATTTACATAATGTAAAGAAAAATTCAGCAGAGCTAAAACAATTTGAACATAGACTCTACATATCTTCTTTTCTCAGTAATTTTTAGTAAATGTATGACCAAAATTGGGCCTCATCCATGGGGGCAGCAAATCCTACGTTTGGTTAGAACTTTTGCGGTAATGACAAATATCCGTCTGATAATAATCAAACATACAATATTGATTATAACTTCAGCGAAACAAATGGGTCCTTTAATGTACTAAGAAACATTACTCCTTACCAGATGCTTGAACCACTCCCTGCCTTGAAGCCCTTCAGCATCCAAGAAGCCTCTTTCAGCAAACATCAGCCGATCATTCAACATACGCTTCTTCAACTCCCAAATATTGCCTCGACTATCTTGCTCTCTCAGTTTCTTCATTTCAAGTAAAGTACAATCTCCATATAAGAAGGTATCAACGAGTAAATGAAACGAAATACAAAAACATTTTATGTAACGTAGACTTTCAGGGTTGAAACTAGATTCTGGTTAGAACCCCACACTTCAAAATTTTGCAAACCATATAGGGACACACTTTAGGATTTTTAAAATCTGTCGGACTCACATCCAAGTGTGTCCCTTTAAAAAAAAAAATTCCTATTTATTTAAACGCCTATGTTGCAAGTGTCTCTCTTAGACATAAAAGAGACATACTTGGAGTCTTGACATGTATCGGCGGGTGCACTCCGCATCTAGTTTTGCTGATATTGGTGTAGCCTAAGCTTTACCTCTTGGACTAGTCATCAAAATTTTTAGACTTCACCAGGAGTACTAGATAGCTTTTCTAACATAGAAATATAAGAATCAAATCCCATTTCCATACTACTATTATGATAAATATGTCTGGGTGGCTCATATTTTTCTGGGAAATTGCCTCATTTGCTCTATAGATTTTGTGGATGTACAGGTCTCTTGTCCCAGATACATGTTTCCTTACTAGGAATTTTTATGAACAGTAGAAAGTTCCTAAAACTCATTAATAAAGAGTAGATTTCTCCTTCTGCAATAGCATAGAACTTCTGACATGAAATTTGTATCTAACCTTTGCTTCCTCCTCTGCCTCTTTGGCTGCAGCAACAAATTCCTGGAGGGATGCTGTTATAGGATGTAAAGACACACTCCCTTCCAATACGTTACTCAAAACTTTTGCGTACTCCTGCCATCGGAAAAAAAAAGTAAAAAGATCATTAAAAAATTGTCGTCAAGGCAACAAAAATTGATAAGAACTTTTTTGTAATTTGAGACCTATGTCATGAAGTATGCACTATCTTAAAATTTCAACAACACTAAAGCGCTCTCTTGTTTTCCCCTTTATCCTTCACAAAAAATCAAGGATCGCACATGCAAAAACAAAAAGTAATTCCAACCGACAATGGATGTTTATGTTCAATGTCGAGATAATGTCTAGAACAAGAAAGGCTGCATGTTATTGATGACGAGGTAATTTGTCGAAGAAGAATGCCCAAATATTATTGATGAAATCATTTTATCCCAGTACCAGACTTAAGCAGATTAAAGAATTTGTCTAATGCTTGGATAAATTTGGCAACACCACCTTAAAGAGCCCCGTAAGAATCCAGCGTAATTTTCTTCCTATCGTGTTGTGATCTGGGCTAAAGTTTTATTTTAGTATTTACTTCCGTGGGAGAGGGTGATGTTGGTGGTGAGTTGAGGGGATACCCAAGACAATAATTGTACCTTCAATTGAGCTGCATAAGAGAGGTAGTTTAAAGGTAAAACTTGGTCATCAGCCAGGTGAAGTGCAAGAAGT
This sequence comes from Arbutus unedo, assembly GCA_014822125.1. Classification (NCBI taxonomy): domain Eukaryota; kingdom Viridiplantae; phylum Streptophyta; class Magnoliopsida; order Ericales; family Ericaceae; genus Arbutus; species Arbutus unedo. The sequence continues at coordinate 22,564 of JABCMJ010007127.1, forward strand.
CCCCAGACTCCAGCGACTGAAGCAACAGACCAAAAAAGCCATGTAACCTTCAGTACATGAAATAGGCTCGCCAATAAAGTAGCGTATTGTTTAAAAAGAGTCTCTATTGTTTACAAACATGCACTCAAGGACAAAAAGAGTTGTGAACACGAACTATAGGACGTAGGAAGCTTACTTGCCACATGACGCTGAAACAATGGATCACCATAATTTATCATCCAGTTATAGGAATCAAAAGAAGTATGATAGACTGGAAAATCTGCATAAGAATGAAGAGTTACAATAAATACGATATTTTTTTTGAAAGAATGGTAAGAAATTCATCAATACGAATAAAAATTACTGTACATAAAGAGCTATTACATTAATAACAATGCAAACCTATCCTATTTTTGCATACAAAAAGAAACGGCTGACCAAGCACACAACAGCGTTAACAACAATGTTTCCCTTCGGAAATTAAAAGAAAATTATGGAGTTCTTAATGCCAAAACCTCTCATTTGGAGATACATTATAGGTAAGGTTCACACGACCATAATAAGAACAGTTCACTAGATACATCTACGCATTGCAGAAACAAATGAAGAATAAAAAATACACTTGTTTTCATGAAGGTTGATAACAAACGCTCATAAGGGTACTTTTTTTAGTTCCAAAGAATTAAAGAGAACAAAAACATCCATAGGACGTTAATATTGTCAATACCCAGCTAGTTTCGGTTGAGTTTGCTGTAAGGAACTACCTGGACTGAACATGAAATCGAACAAAATAATATCCCAGGGCTTTTTAATTACCAAACATAAAACAAAGCTATGCATACATACATACCTACCATTTTAATCTATTTACTAGTTTTGTTTAGTGTGGACCAAAGGTAGTGTTGCTGTTGGATAGGCATTAAACTACTTGTTTGATTTCTTTTTCGAGTATTATGAAAGTTTGTTGCCGTTAAAATAGATTGTGAAAGTTAAACTTTAGTTATTTTTGTGTAATTATGTTGAATGATTGAATTGTAAATGGTAATACCTTATGGCAGTTTGGCTTTCTGAGTTTAAGCGCATAATTTTTTTTCTGTTTCTTCATCTATTCATAATGGAGTACTAATGTTTGCAAGTCTGGTGTGTTTCAAATAAAAACTTGAACCCCATATGTTTTGGTTACAGTACACTGAAAAATACACCTGTTGGGTATGGGTTCAGATTTTTGAGTAAACCACTTCAGGTTTGGGTATGGTAATTGCTAAATCTGGATGAACCGACCCATTGTCATTCCTAAAAGTAGGAATGGCAATGGGGCAGATTGGGGGTGGATATTATTGTCCCCGTCTCCGATCCTCGAATCTATATCTAATCCCTACCCCGATCCCCAAATAGGGAATGGTTTTACCCTCCTCCCCCACCCTGAACGGGGAACGGAGATCTAAAAATAAAAAATAAAAACTATCATTTCCAATATAAAAAAAAGTATACATTAGGAATTGTGTAAAATTTGACAAACCTTAAAAACCCTATATATTATATAACTTATAACAGCTATAGACAATCCCTAAAACCCTAAGTAATATGAGCGGGGGCGGGGATTGGGGACGGGATACATATTCCTGAATCCTACCTGTTTCCAAATTATTTTCCAAAGTGATCCCAAATCCTACCCGATTCCCGAATCCCCAATCCATTTCGGGCGAAGAATGGGGCGGGGCAGATCGAATAGGGTGAAATTGCCATCCCTACCTAAAAGGGGGCTCCTCGCACAGTTGAGCCTTAGGATTCTAGAGAGGAGTTCAAAGACGAGGAATTGATGCTATCTTTTGTGCGAAGAAATGCATTGTTTCAACTCTTGGAGACAATGAGGTGTGGAAATATACCAATACCTTTCACACTTATGTGAAGTTGGGAGATAAGGTCAGCAAGCTTTTCCCCGATGGGGGTAATTCTAGGAATATGGTGCCTAAGTTGGCTGTTGGTCGAATAAAGTGCCAGAACAACATTCCCAACCATATATGATTGGATGGGTAGACAAGACATGGTTACACTTGCTTGTTTTTGAACATTGCCTAATGCCCGTTAAGATGGGTTGCTATTCAGACAATAATATGTGCGACGTGCTACCCATGGATGTTGCTCATGTGCTACTAAGTAACCTTGGCTCTATATGTAGCTGCCAAGGATCTGTAGGAAGAATACAGATGTTATTTTTGCACATCAACAATAAAGTCAGTTTGAAACCTACTAAATCTACGAAGATAATGTGCTTAAGGGTAAATCCTCGTATCAATATTTGAAACATCTAATAGGCCCAAACTTTATTTGGTTTGAGCCAGACAACAAAGATTCTTGCATGGTCTTAGCCCTAGTTTGTAAGGGTGATATGGAGTTCCCTGTTGAGTCACATGTCAACCTCCCACCCGAGGTCAACCAACTGTTGCAAGAGTTAAGACACACAAGAGTTACCCGATGAGTTCAAAATATTCAACATGTAATCGATTTAGTTCCGGAGTCACAGTCGCCTAACATGCCACACCATATTATAGGTCGAACTCAAGGAAAGTTTTGAAAAATTGAAATTAATTGGCAAGTAGAGGGACTTTTACATAAAGGTTAGTTAGACTCAACCCAACCTTACTGCAATTTTGGCATCCCTCACCCACAAGAAAGATCATTCTTAGATAATCTGTATAGATAAAAGAGGCGTTAATAGGATCACAATCAAGTATAGATTCCCCATCCCCAAAATCGATTGGACCAGTTGGGTGTTTCACAAGGGTACTATAAACTTGGCCTACGTAGTGGTTACCATCTAATCACAATTCGACCCGATGACGATTGGAAAACTGCCTTTAAGACCCAGGATGGATTGTACGAGGTCATGCTCTTTGGTTACATTAAGACTTTGCTTCCTTTCATAGGAAAGTTTCTGGTAGTTTACTTTTATATTCTGATCTATAGTGGCTAGAAAAGAGCACTTACTACATATTCATGAATCGTGAGGTTTTGACTCCCTTAGATCCGTCAAATTATATGTCAAACTCAACAAATGTTCTTTCATGTAGCCTCATGTGCTTCTCTTCAGGTTCATTATTTCTGCGCATGAAGTCACTGCTAGCCAGAAAACTCAAAACAACTACAGTGGCGTGGACCTAAATCTATTTTTGATATTTGCAATCTTCATGGATCAGCTACTTTCTTTAGGTACCATTATGGCTCCAAGTACTGATTGCATGAAGAAAAGGGAATTCATGATGACTAATCCTACACTTGGAGCCATCAGTGACATTTAAAAGGAGATAACTTTTCCCCTAGTGTTCATGTATTTTGTCAGCATGCTAGAACGTGTATAAAAAGAAGCCCCAAAATCTCACGGCCCCACCATTTATCAACAGGTCTATCTCGCGGCCTTGACTTGTTTTGATGTAGAAAAAATTTTGAACAACACCCCCACACCCCCCCCCCCCCCCCCCCCCCCGGCCCAGCGAAACCCTTGGTATCATTCCAACGTCCTGCTAAGCCCCCAAGATATTTTCATCAGTGTTCTCAAGACAGTGCCTAAACATTTACGAAGCCAAATCTGGGTGTGTACGCATTGCAAGAATTTTGGAAGTATCAAAGATGAGCAGCAACCGCTTGACCAAGCTTCCTTTACTTACAATTTTTCAAGTTTTATATGCTGATTCTTTTCAAAAGTTATACTAAATGGGGTCCTAATTTTTTGCTACACTTCGGGAGCCATAGGCAGCCTAGTGTTGAAGTTGAAGTATCATTTTGCAAAATATAGAGAGAATGTTTTCAATTAATGATATATCAGATAATTCAAGACTAAGAATCTTAATACCTTGTTTGGCACTCTCAACGACGACACTACTTCTATTTGTTCTAATTCATGCTCTTAGGTGTGAGTGCATGTGACACAGAAAGAGTAAACTACTGCCCCTGCACTTGACTCTATAAGGCTTAACCAGCTTTCAAGAGTAACGTTCAAGTGTATACTGGATGAGTCACGCACCTTTGCCATAATACAAATCAGTGGAAGGAACCCCAGCATGTTGCAAAAATGGAGCAAAATCTGAATCTGCTCCACTGAATCTCTGGATCTGCAGTCCAATAGAAATAATTGCATGAAGTGGAAATACGAAAAATAGTTGTAAAAACTCATCCAGAAAACTTCATGGCCTGAAGGAGATAATGGCAAATAATTGAAATATCTCAGCAATAACTAGTCACTCTGCAGCATTCATACTTGTGTGCTTTTGAAACAGTCAAACAACCACGAGTTCTAGTGAACTTACGTTCACGCCTTTGTTTGTAGTTTCCCAGTGGTTGTAAAGTGTCATCGCCTCTGATTCAGGATCTTTAACCTGAGAAATATTTAAGAATAATGACCAAGACAAACAAGCTGAATATAACCCTCTGACGCCAAACCATTGAGATACTTTTTTTCTTTTGCTGTGCTCAATAGCAACATTGTCTACCTTCTTCGTGACCTCAACAAGGAGGTTGTCTAGCTGAGGAGTTGCAGTAGCATAGAAACCAGGACCTTGAACTGCACAATCCACGTTAAGGTAGGCTACAGCTTTAGAGCCCAGATTCACAAGGTTTTGCTCAACCCATTCTGTTGATCCTATCTGAAACCACCAACGCCAACAGAAAAAATGTTGAAAATTATCAGGAACATCTTATTCCCAGAGGAGTTATCATTATCCAATTTACAATATTAGGAAGACGTCTTTACCACTACTACAAAGAACTTGAAAAGGCATTATAAAAAGAAGTGCTATACAACTCCAAAGGGGGGTTCAACCCCAGATAATTGTTTATCTAGTGATTGTAATATCTAGATACATCACCATTTGCAGTCAGTTACCAATTCAATAACATATCAGGTGAGCTATCATTACCCCATCATCCGGAATTGCAGTGACATCATCTCATCTTTGCAATGTGAAAAGGAATGCAAAGGCAACCAAACCAACCAACCCGACTTAAGTCCCAATAAATTGGGATCAGCTACATGAATCTGTTTTTTAAGCTCCATCAAAGACATCGTGTTATAAATTGGACAAAAACTCCAAAATTTGTTGCACACAATGTTACCACTGTTTAAAGCCTAATATTGTGTACACACACATTAACAGTTTACATCAAATGCTTCCCCCGACATTTCATGCACATAGACTATGGTCATCAAAAGACTGTTGCATTCATCTTTCAACTTCCAAGACTTTCACGCTCCTTGATTAAGGATTTAGATATAGGCATCATCTTTGACTAAAAAACAAAAAAAGACTACCTCATCCCACACATCTAATGCCAAGACAATAATAGTAACAAATGAAGATTCGAATATTACCTACCATCCCAAATTCCTCCGCGTCCCAGCTGCAGAGAATGAGTGTTCTTCGAGGATTCCAACCCAAACGCATAAGAAGAGCATACCGACGCGCAATGTCAAGTAAGGCTGCAGTTCCGCTGTTGGGGTCTACAGCCCCATAAGTCCACGCATCTCTGTGGTTGCCAAGCAAAACAAAGCGATCGGGCTCCTCTGATCCTCTTATGACGGCAAATACATTATGGATTGTTGCCATCTTTTTCTCAGCCTGAAAGGGGAAGCAACAGAGTAATGTTATTCAATTAAAAAACATACAACACTTTGAATAAGTTATGTTTAAAGACAGGCTTTACTGCGTCCTCCCTTCAACAGAACTTTTGCCTTCCCTCTCTCTCACTTGCAGTAATTTGTTTTACCCACAATTCTACTTCACGCAAGGGGCTAGATTGCGGCAAACAGAACCAAGGCAATCAGTCACTTTTCACCAGAATCCTTGGAGATCAATGGTAGACAAAGAAGAGAAATAGATATACACCACGGTAGCGTTTGGGATCCCACTTTTTTTCGATTTTGAAATTTGGATTGTGAAATGTAGATTTTGGATTATCTAATCTGTTTTGATAATATTTGCATAACAGATTTTGCAACATTGTAGTTTTTGGGGTAAAATTTGAAGAATAGATTTTTAGATAATTTTTTGACCATTCTGCCCATGTTGAATATTGAATAATAGTGTCAGAACTGCGAAGAACCTTCCATTGTTTAATTGAGCAAAGCATCCCATTTTCTAGAACCGTGCAGTTAAATTTGTTGCATCATAATTATTGATTGGAAATCTACGAAATGATCAAATGTTTACGCTAATTTTAATGATTAATGAAAGAAGGGTTATTATTAATTGGAACATTGCTATTCATTTTTTATTCATTGGATTTTTGCACAAAAAATTAGGTTAGGCGCATGAAAAATAAAAATATGTTTGGTTCTTCGAACAAAAAACAAGTTGAATAAGGAGGGGAAAATACCAAAAAAACATAAACAGGACTTAGCTAAGCTTACAAATGGACACGACAAATTGGAAAAGTGTTCTAAAGTGCAAACAACGTAGGACAATCAGGAAGCGGTTGAAAGAACAATGTGCAGTCATTGGAGTAATGGGCTAGGGTTGGGTTCGTTTGGAATATATTGGAGGGGATAAGGGGCAGTCAAAGTTAAAACATGAGGGATACAATGGTCTTTTTACATAGACTCAAAATGAGAATGCAAAAACTCCTCTAGCTGTGATTCTCAGATTATGACTCTATCTCTCAATTTGAAGAATGTATTTTCCAAGGATGCATTCTAGAATTTGGAACCCAAACAGCAAAAGTCAGAAAATGAAGAATGCATAATTCAATAATGAGCTATCCAAACAGGCCCAACCGATCCAAATCCATGTACATTCAGAATGACAAAAAACCCACCAACAAAGAAAAGGGTTGCTAAGAAAGTTTCACTCCCCCCCCCCCCCCAAAAAAAAAAAAGGAGCAGAATGGGGATACAAAAACTATAGATAAAGAGGAAAGCACGATGATTGGAGTAACCAAATTAAGAGGTGTAGAAGGAAGCTACATTTCTAATGCACACTCTTAGGTATGGTCACTTTTGAACAATCCTTGCAGTTTAACAAACCAAAGCACCCACAAGCCACATGTATTGGGGAAGACAAGGGTTGTGGCAGGAGTTGAACACAAGACCCCCAAGTTTGCAAGTGATTTTTGTGACAAGTAACCTTAACCTGCTTGGAATGCATAATCATTTTATAGCGAGAAAAAAAATCGATGTGTGAGCAAAATTTCCTCTACAAACCAGCTTGAGTAGACCATCGTTCAGATCACTAATTTTTTTGGCACATTTTGCTCAAGGTCATTGGAGAAAACTCTTTCAACAGCTCATTGAAGAATGGCTCATGCCAAGTTGCAGAGGAGTTTTCGTGGAAATCAATATATTACTAGATTCAGTGGTAAAAGGCAATTGGTTGCAAGAGTGACGCCCGCGCGGGGGGGGGGGGGGGGGGGGGAGTACTAAATTAACTCAGGATTTTACCTCGGTTTCATCATCCAACAGTCAATCCATCTCCATATATGACCACTATTCAGATCACTAATTTTTTTGGCCACATTTTGCTCAAGGTCATTGAAGAAAACTCTTTCAACAGCTCATTGAAGCATGTCTCATGCCAAGTTGCAGAGGAGTGTTCTTGGAAATCATTATATTACTAGATTCAATGGTTAAAGGCAATTGGTTGCAAGAGTAATGCGGGGTGGGGGTGGGGGGGTCGCAGTCGGCTGAAATAGACTTGGCACTTATTCAGAAGGCTCCATGTGTTGAATTCAGGTTGAGTTTAAATAAATTATAACTCAGGATGTTACCTCCATTTCATCATCCAACAGTCAATCCATCTCCATATATGACCACTATTCTAATAGGTCCATTTACTATAAGCATTTAAAATCATCTTGACTTCTCATCCACTTGGCTTTAAATCAAATCTGGCTTTAAGATCTATCACACGCGGAGAAAACGAGAACATCAAAGAGAAAAAGGAAAAAAAACATGTAAATCCAATGATGATTCATCCAAGCACTATGATGTACTGAACACTCTGCAATGCTAGCACGGAAATGCCTGGTTCCCATTGCAGCGCAGCCAAGGATTTGCAGCAGCATAGAAACCAGATGTGCACTAGTTCTAGTGCCTCTGCAACTTGCCACATAGGTAGGCAAATTCTACGCTTATTTTAAATGTTTAAATCCTCCCTTTGAGATGCTCTAAGATCCACAAAAGTCGTCCAAATCATTTTACACCCAATCACCCCCACCCCACAAAATTAAAAAAGAATAAGAAAAGATGATCTTGAGCATCAGCATATGCCGGCCTGTAATGTCACGCAATAGAAGGCATATTACCTCAACCAACCAAAACTACTACACAAAGGCTTTAGTAACGAAAACTCATTACGACAGATAATAAGTTATTATTTCTTTTTTCGTTCGTTTTTGCTGATAAGGAAATCTGAAATGCAGAAGAGAGGACCAAAAAAAGGAGACCCAACCAATATGGAAAGCAAGGCACCAAAAAGCCCTAACAAACAGAAACAGGGCAAAACAAGAAGGCCTACTATGCAGTATTAAGTGCCAAAACATTCAATTCTGGAGCAACCCACAAAATCCACTAAAACGAACCGAATGGCTAAATCCCAACCAAAAGAAAAAAGACAAAAAGGGGCTCTTGAGACTGTAAAGAAGACGAAATTCTACCAATTTCGTTAATTCACGAACAAAGTCAACAACTACCCAATAAAAAAGTACCAATCCGAAACCTAATCCAGCCATCCTTTCCACAAAATCAATCTACAATTAACAAAAATTAATTTACAATTTAACAAAACATAAAATTACAGTAGTCTTAACAATTCCACTGCGAAATGTACGTTTAATTACGAACTTTGCCTCAGTACAAGGAAAAGGGAAAAGAATGGTACGACGAACCTGGTAAGTGAAGTTCAGCATGGTAGGACCAGGTCCAACCCAATCGACCTTCGACTTTAGGGTACCCCTCCATTCGTAGGGCACCCTGGTCCCCTCAAGTGACCTCAGAATGGTCTCCGCCGTGTCAACTGATATAGGCATCGAGGGTATTTTCGGAAACCTCCTCAAAACGTCACTATCCTCCAACCCTAACCTCTCTCCACCATCAACCCCGGCCCAGCCGGGTGTCAGTGGGTCCCCCAAACTCCGCATCACCGTCCCCCTTTCCACCCCACCACTAAATCCCTGCTCCGCCTCCGTCTCTGTAAACATCAGCACCGCTGCTGCCCCTTCATCCACCGCCTTCTCGACCACCGCGTTCCTCGACGCCTCCCCCCTCCTTGCCACCGCCACCAATCCGGCCACACTCACCCCCTTCGCCTCCAGCGCACGGTAGTCCTCCTCCCTCCCGTAGTTAACAAAAACCGCTTTCCCATAAACCGACCCCGACGGCGAGTAAGCGTGGTAAGGCCGAACAACGTCGTTCCTTTCCAAACCCAGTTCATCCAAGGGAAGGTCCTTTATATTGCCGCCGCTGAAGTGGGCGGAGAGGGAAGAGTGCTTGGGATAAGAGAGGAGGGCAGTGTAGTCATTTACGTGGGTGTCGAGGCCTAGGTTAGCGAAGTGGGACTGGACGTAGAGGGCGGTTTTGGCGGCCTGAGGGGTGCCGGCGAGGTGGGGGTCGTGGGTGAGGTTGCGGAGGTAGAAGGAGAGAGTGTCGTTGGTGGCGGAGGAGAGGAATGTGTTTTGGAAGTGCAAGGCATTTTGGAAAAGTGTGGAGGGTGGCGTTGGGTGATGGTGGTGAAGGGTGTAGAGGCCTAGAGTGCAGAGTGTTATTAATAAGAGAAGCTTGCATAAGGGCGATGGTGTGGAAGTGAGAATGGAAGTAGGTTTGGGAATGGAAGATGAAAAAGATTGTGCCATTTTTACACAGAGGATCAAGAGAAAGGAGGGAGAGACAGAGAATGGTTACTTCCAGTTGTTTGGCGTTTCAAATGCTCTAATAAAAGGGTGAAGATACGTTTCTTTTTCTTTATGTCAATCGCCGTCCGAATAATATATGTATCAATATTTATAAATATATATATTAATATTCATAAAATATATATTCATATTTATATTTATTTAAGATTATATATATCATTAACGAGTAATGATTAGCAAGATCCATATCATAAAGGTCCTGTATTCAATGATGGACTTGGGACAAATCTCATAATAATATCTTACCAAACGTTTACGCCTCTATGGGTACAGTAAATAGGTTGGATACATATATCAATGCATGTAGAGATTAACATACATGTGTCGTATCGGGGAAGTCGTTATGTTTAGTACACAACAGCTTATATTGTGTATCAAAATAATATCATTTTGACGCGTAAAATACTGATAAAAAATTATTCAGTAAATATCAAACTGTTCGGACAACATTTTGCTTGTTAAAATAACGTCGTTTTAGTGCGCAACACAAATTATTATGCACACGACACATCAATCATCTCGTGTCCGATGCAACACATCACATTTTCTGAATTTTACCATTCAAATTGGTGATCTTTGCAGATTACAGAAATTAAAAATGTGAATGTGAATGTTCGTTAGGAAATTAAAAATCAGTTTTGCACCCATGTTGGTCTTTTGCATATCTTCTTCCCCATGGTTGTCCGTATTAAAACAAAAGTTTTGCTAACTACTGCTTAATGAGTGGTAGATAATAAATATATAAAGATAAATAAACACGAATATTTATGTATATTTATGAATATCAATACATTTTTTACACATTATTCATCGCTTAATGGGTGGTGGTTAACATTTTTTTTGAAACAAATAAAGATGTGATTCGACGAGAACCATTCTAGTGTCTGCTGTTGTTGCTCTCTACAGTCAATGTTATCAATTCCTCAAAGAATTCTACGACACCTCAAATCTCCAATTCCTTACATCTCCCACGACTAAGATCAAGACAGAGCACCCTCGCACGCATGGTTGTTATTGGAAGGAATCACGAGCAACAACAATATTGATAGCGGTGCATTAGGAAAGAGTAATGCTTAGAAACACATACGCTCCATACACATTCGAAAATAGATGTGTTCAAAATTATTGAAAACACGTGAAGCTTCACATGTATCCAACGACTCCTGTGTCTGGATATATCCGGAGTATATGGATTCTTAGACTTTTTGATTGAGAAATAGTGGTACTTTGTAAAGTTATCACTTTGATAAAATTTCTTATTTTATAAATTTTACGAAGTTCTTAAATTTACTAGCGACGCGTATTTGTCAATTATTTTATAATTTTTGTAATACTCCTTTTGAAAATCTTCTATGGTTACGGTTATAATAATTTATTATTTTCTTAGTATGATAAATTTATATAATCATTTTCTTAATAAATTTATCGGTCTCGATAAAATTATAAACTTTTTCAATCTTTGGAGTTTTTTTTTTTTTTTTCGAAAACTCAATGATACTTGGTAAAGTGAATCTCAATTTGATGAATTTGTTATTTTATATTTTTCACCAATTTGCTAAATTTAAGAATTTAAGAATTTTCACTCGAATAGTATTTATTATTTTGATTGGATAAAATTATGAATTTTTATTTAAAAAATTGGCTTGACAAAAAA
>JABCMJ010007136.1:0-12227 GCA_014822125.1 Arbutus unedo
CAGTGCGCGCGGGTGAATAGTACCCGCACTGGGAAAAAACTAGGAGCCAGAAAATTGGCGGTTGCCGTCGGTAAAAGCTGGACGGCTGAATTGTGATGGGAGACAGTGATATGGTAGAGTCACAACGTTTCAACTACAAAGGAAAAAAAAACGATACAACCACGGCGTCCGGTAAATTCTGGCAATGGTGGTGGTGGTGGTGACGGTTTAGGGTTTTCTGTCCCGCTCTGATACCATATTAGATTTAATAAAATTAGAATTATTTTTTTATTCATAATGCGTACTATTTATACAAGTAAAAAAAAGAGTAAACTAACTATAACTCTAATCAATCTATAATTCTATTTACATATGGAAATAAAATCTAATCCTAATCTAATTACAGTCCTACACATAAATATAACTAAACAGGTATTATACATGAACGTGAATTTTTACAAATTGTTCTCTTTAATTCTTGTATATTTGAATCGTAAATTGCTGTAGGGCTCAAAGTCTCAAGCCAACCTACGTATATGTTGCCATATAAGCAAGTTTCTTATATATTAGGCTACTTAATTGTTGTTAAAAATGTATTTTTTATTGTTTTTAAGGTTGACCTTTCAATTTGATAAATCAATAACATCTATATTCGTACTATGACTAAACCGTTACGATTTAGGATTCTATTCACGATTTGACAACCTTGCTAGTATTGAACCCATCCTATAGGTCCACTCGCAACAAGTTTGTTAGAATAAGGTTGAGTCCCACATTGGTTATGTGGAGTCTTGTATTTAGATGGTTTCTATACAAATACAAGCTTTCATGTGATAGGGTAACTTAACACCTTATACACTTTTATTTCTCTAACCCTAACCCTAGATGTCGCCCACCAAACCCCAACCCGAGCTGTCTCCACCAAACCCTAACCCTAATCCTAGCTGCCACCACCTAACCTAACCTAACCCTAATCCCAGCCGCAGCCACTGCAGCCTGCTGATCCACAGTTGCTGCCACAGCCGCAGCCACCTGCTGCCACTACTGTTGCCCCGCAGCCACCTGCTGCCACTGCTGCTGCCAGAACCTTGTAGCTTGCTGACCTGCTGCCACCTGTTGCTGCCACTGCTGCCCTGCTGCCACTGCTGCTGTCACCGTAGCCACCTGCTGCCGCCGCTGCTACCCCGCAGCCTGCTGTTGCTACTGCAACCACCTGTTGCTGCTGCTGCCGCTGCCCCCCTGCTGCTTCCCCTGCTGCTGTTGTCGTTGGTCGTGTGTAGTGAGCACTGTTTGTTGACTTGATAATGCACTGATTGTTGATCTGTTTGTGTTCTCGCGTATATTGTTTCATTCGCTTTGTGATCTGAGGAGATGAGGTATGTGTTTTGTTTGGATTTGGTGTTCGATTTCGGTTCATTCTCGGACTCGTTTTATGTTGACAGATTGGGTGGTCACTGTTACTTGATTTGGTTGGCGTTTAGTTGATTGGTTGTCAAACAGTTTTGTTGGTGGACACCGTTATTTGGTTGTTTAGTTGATGCCGTAGTTGGTTGTATTTGATCTATTGGTGGCTTTGGCACAGTGTCTAAAAAGGAGTTTGATTCTGCTACCTCAGCTATTACTTATACTGTTGCTAGTTTTTCTTGCTTCCGTGATAGGAGATCTATTACTTCCATTCTTTTGAATGCGAAGAATTATGCTTTTTGGGCTAAGGTTGTTGAGGTTTATTTTGAAGGTGATTCCAGCTTACAGTGGCTCACTGATGATCCTTCTGCGCCCACTAGTTCCACATTTGCTGCTTGGAAATCTATGGACGCATGCATTCGCACCAACCTGTGGAATTGTATGGAACCCCAGATTAGTGGTCCTTTAATGTTTTTACCCACTGCTAAGAATATTTGGAAACAAGTTCAGGAGATGTATTTAGGGATTAACAATTTTCGCCAAACATATGATCTTCATCAGGCATTTTTCTCGCTGACCATGGGCAACCAATCTTTGGAATCTCGTTATGCTTGATTTTGTGGTCTTTGTGAGAAGATCAAGATTGCTGAGTCTATTTCTATTGATATTCAGGTTATGGAGCGTCAGCGACATTCTTTGTTTGTTGCTCGCTTTCTGTCGAGTTCGCCATCTCCCATGTATGATTCCATTCGTTCGCAGCTTTTGGGAGACCGGACCTTACCATCTTTGGGTGAGGTTTTCAATTGTATTTGTCAGGCTACCCTATCGGATAGTGATTCTACTTCTGCATCTCAGTTATCCTCTGACCGTTCAACTTTAGTCACTATGGTTTTCTATGGAGGTTATTCTCGTGGTGGTTCGACGTCAGGGGGAGTTGGCCTTAGTAGTATCAGTCGTGGTGGTTTTGGTCGTGACTCTGGCCGTGGGGGTCAATCATCAGGCGGAGGTGGCCGTGGTAGTGGGTGAGTGCCTCGTCTCTGCACTTGGTGCAATGCTAATAATCGTACTATTAACTATTGTTGGGATCTCCATGGTCGCCTATCTGCCCATCAGGTCACCGTTTCTGAAGATGACAGTTCGCAGTTATCTTCCAGTGCTGCCCATCGTGTAGTCACTATTCCCTGAGGATGAGTATTAGCATTATCGGTTTACTCACTAATCCTCTGCCTCCACTACTATGCTTGCTGAGAAAGGTCCATCTGCCTATTTTGCTTCTAAGACTCAGGTCATTGACTCTAGGGCTCTAATCATATGACTAGTACTTCTACTATCTTGTCTGATTATCATCCCTTTGGGACCTCTTCTCTTATCACGTTGGCTGATAGCTCTACTACTTCTATTGCTGGTTTGGCTTTTGTTCCATTGAATTCATCTCTTTGTTTAGATACTGTTTTACATGTTTCTCGCTTTTCTTTTTGTCGTATGCCTGTTAGTAAGATTACCAAAGCCTTAAACTGTTCAGTCATTTTTTTTTTTTGATTTTTATGTCTTTCAGGATCTTAGAACAATGACGAAGATTGGTGGTGGCGTTGAACGTGGTGGTCTCTACTATTTTTTGGATGGTGAGCCGTCTACCTTTGTTACCTTCCAAACCACAGTTTCTGTCGCCTTGGCCATCCGTCGCTTCCCAACCTTAAACAGATGATCCCATTATGTAGTCGTGTTGAGTCGCTTCCTTGTGAAGCGTGTGAGTTTAGTAGGCATCGGCCGTATTTTCTTTTCCCCTAGGGAAGATTGTCGTGTGTCGAGCCCTTTTCATTTAGTGCATTCAGATATTTGGGGTCCTATGCAGGTCCCGTCACATTCTCACTTTCAGTGTTTTGTTATTTTTGTGGATGATTATTCTTATACTACTTATATTTATCTTATGCAAAACTGTTCTGAATTACTCTCCATCTTTCAATCTTTTTATGAGAAAATAAAAACGCAATTTGGTGTACCTATTCAAATTTTTTGTTCTGACAATGCACGTGAATATTATCATCATGCTTTATAATAGTTTTTGGATGCACATAGGGTTTTACATTGGTCCTTTTGCGCTCGAATTCCACAGCAAAATAGATTTGTTGAATGCAATTGGGTCACATTTTGACAGTCATTCGTGCTCTACTATTGCACATGCATGTTCCTAAATCTTACTAGAGTGATGTCGTTCTTACTGCTGGTTATCTTATTAATTGGATGCCCTCCACTGTCTTAGGCGGTCAAATATTATATGTCTTATTATGTCTTGATCGCCCACTTTATGCCCTTCCTCATAGGATTTTTGGCTGCACCTGTTGTATTCATGCACTAAATTCTGATCGGGACAAATTTGATTCTCGGTCCATCAAGTGTGTGTTTTTTGGCTATTAGCGTACTTAAAAAGAATTTAAATGTAATTCTCCAACTTTTCATCGTCAATTTGTGTGTGCTGATATTACTTTTCATGAGTCTATCCCCTTTTTTGCAGGAGCTACTTCTTCCTCTGAGGTCCTTCCCACCTTCGTCCCTCTCCCAAAAGCCTTTCCCTTGCCCACCCCTCCCCCCACCACCCTTGCAGGTATATGTTCGCCGTCCAAAAGAATCTCCGACACCGCTTCCGTCTGCTATCGGTCCTCCTCTTCCGTCTGGAGATCCACTACTTCCTTCATCTCTTGCTCCAGTGCCTCCGTCTCCAGATTCTTTACCCATTGCTATCTGCAAAGGTATTCGTACTTGTACTACTTTTTGTCCCATTGCTCAGTTCGTTTCTTCTATTCATCTTTCCCATCTCTCCGCGTTTTTTCTACTTCCGTATATTCTATTTTTGTTCCTAATCCTAATACTATTCAGGAGGCCCTGTCAGTTTTTGAGTGGCGGACAACTATGGTGGAAGAGATGACCGCTGTTCATAGCAATCATACGTGGACGCCAGTCATTCTTCCTTCCGAAAAGACTACTACTAGGTGTCACTGGGTATTTACTGTGAAGTATCATCCTAATGGGACCGTTGAGTGCTATAAAGCTCATCTTGTGGCCAAGGACTATACTCAGATTTATGGTATTGACTATGTCGAAACCTTCTTTCCGGTTGCCAAGCTTTGCTCTATTCACCTTTTTATCTCTCTTGCTGCTACCCTTGGTTGACCCCTTTTCAAGTTGGATGTCAAAAATGCCTTCTTGTATGACGATTTCGTTGATGAGGTTTATATGGAGCAACCACTTGGGTTTGTTGCTGAAGGAGAGTCCTCTTAGGTATACTGCCTTCTGAAGGCCCTTTTATGGGCTTAAACAATCTCCGAGAACTTGATCTGACAAGTTCAGTGATGTTGTCCTGCGTTTTGGCATGAAGCGCTGCTAATCGGATCACTCTGTCTTCTCTCGCATCCGACCAAGGGAGAATTTTATTGATTGTCTATGTAGACGATATTATTATTGTAGATAATAATAAGAAGGGCATTGGTGATCTGAAACTTTTCCTACAGGGTCAGTTCCATACCGAAGACTTAGGAAAATTGAGATACTTCTTGGATATTGAGGTAGCACATTCTAAGGATGGTATTAATCTATCGCAGAGAAGTATGCGCTGGATATTGTAGAAGAGACTAGCTTACTAGGATTGAAGCCCGTTGAGACTCCTATGGACCCTACTGTCAAATTATGTATTGATTAGGGAGAGTTGCTTTTTAGTCCAGATCAATATCATTGCTTGGTAGGAAAGCTGAATTATCTTCCTGTTACTCGTTTGGATATTTCATTTGTCGTTAGCCTGGTTAGTCAATTTATGTCTGCTCCTCGTATTCCAAGCTGGGAAGCTATTTTAGGAATTGTGAGGTATCTCAAGACTTATCCAGAACGTAGTATGTTCTATCATACTAGTGGACACTTGCGGGTTGAGGCCTTCATTGACTCTTATTGAACAGGTAGTCCGTCTGACAGGAGATCTATATACTGTATCTTCCTTGGTGGAAACTTTCTCAGTTGAAAGAGTACGAATTAGATGGTAGTTGCACGATCTAATGTCGAGGCCGAATATAGCTATGGCTCACACGATTTGTGAGATAGTTTGGATATGTTCATTTCTTGAGAAGATAGGATTTCCATTGTAGTTGCCTATAAATCTATATTATGATAATAGAGAGGCAATTCATATAGCATCCAATCCAGTATTCCACGAGAGGACTAAACACATTGAAGTAGATTGTCACCTTGTACGAGAGTAATTGACTGGTAGTGTTATTGCTACTCCGTTCGTGTCCACCAATGCTCAGTTAGCTAATATGTTTACTAAACTATTGTTCAAACCTCGGTTGAAGTTATTTTGTGACAAACTGGGACTTATCGATAGTTACTCTCCAGTTTGAGGGGTTGTGTTGGAATATTAGAGTTAGAATAAGGTTGAGTCCCACATTGGTTATATGGAGTCTTGTAGTTAGATGGTTTCTTTATAAATATAAGCTTTCATGTGAAGGTAACTTAACATCCTATACATTTCTATTTTTCTCTCTTTTCCTTCTCGATAACAAAGTTCATGTATTCTTTCTAGTGGAATAGGGAAGCACTAATCACAAGCAAGACATATTTACCCCGTTACTCAATTTTGTTTTCAGCCTATTTTTTGTAGTAGTATTTACACTTTCTTGCAGTTTACCCTGTAGCGGTAGATTATCGTCTGTTTTGGTGTTTCAGCTTTTAGCCCTTGCTACTTGTACACCTTATCATTGTAATGTATAATTAGCTTGCCAAACATGGCTTTATTTTGATGTTCACAAGTTTTGTCCTTTTCACCATTAATACTTGTTTCATTCTCCTGTAAGTCTTTTTCCTCCACGAAACAGCGAGGAAAAATGAGAAAAGTATGTATGATCACTGTCTTTTCCTTTTACAGAGCCATTTTTGTTAAGACATTAAAGTCTTTTTGGGAAAAGTTTAGTCTGAAAATGCTCTATATTTTTCTACGTATCCTATCTGCCTGCATTTTTTCGTTTTCCATATCTTTTAATTTATATGCAAAACTACCATTACATTATACCATTTCCCTTCTTTAATTGACCTAAAACATGCCACTACAAACTCTAGCAGTGTACCATGATAGATCCTTATATTGGTCTGCAGCGATTTTTTACTATTACCTTTCTAGCTTTAATTAGAAATTAATGTAGATGATAGTGTCATTTGCGTTTGATTACAAATAAGGGCAAAATAAGCATCCCACGAAGAGCAAAATCTTTTGGGCCACCCTCCCTGCCAGGGAAAGCTGGTGTGAAATAGCTATGCAGTAGCGCTACGGTGGCCACGCTAATTAAGATTGCAGTGGGTGGGATTGGTTGGATTATCCACAAAAAGGGCAAAATAATCGCATAGTTCTTCTCTAGTTGAATTTTGGGCATTAGGATTATGTTAAATGATTGGATTTCATTTTACAATCAAACATCTTAAGGTGCAATTGACACACACACACACACACAGTCATATGCAACTTTCCCCATGTCATGTATACTTCTTCAGGTCCGTTACACTTACTCATGGGTTACTGATGGGACAAGTGTTGGTTTTAAGCCAGGCCAAGGCTAGGAAGTGGTGGCACCGCTAAAAGTTATGCCATCAAGAACTCTCTTTTAATTTGGCCCCCTCAAGGTTACATGTGTTTTTGCCAAGTTCTTTGTAGCCCATCTATTTTAATTCACTAAACCACACCGTTAATTGTTTAGGTGCATATCGTGCAAAAAATTTCTTATATACATGCCTCTCACCATCTATTCTGGGATGGATATTGATTTTTGTTATGCTTTGACTTTTTTTATTTTTTTCATTTTCCTCTGCAATGATTTATTGCAGTATTCTATAATGTGAGACTCTTTGAAATACCTATGCTTGATTTATTTGGCAAAAGAAAAAGTAATGGGGGACTATGAATATATCAAAGTTTCAATAGCATAAAAATTGATAGATTTGGCTGAGTAAATTAGAATCGATTTTTTGGACATAGATTGTAATTTTTTTGAGATAATTGTGGAACAGGCAGATCATGTTAAAACACTAATAGCTACTTACTGCATGGTGTTATTTGAACTTGTATTGCTGCTGGGTTCTTAGTGGCATATTCACTTACTGCTTTCTGCAAACAGGTCCTTGCTGCTTCACGTCTCATGGTTGCCTGGCAGCCTATTGGCATTTCAATGGGTGTCTATGATATGTGTCACAGGTATGATATTGCCAATGCTTTCCAACTTTTTTCTTCTAACAAGTTTAGCAACCTTTCATGTACAATATTGCAAGATAAGAAATATAAGCAATAGGGTTTCAGATTTTTGTTCATAATCAGAAAACTCCTGACGATGTTGCATTTATTTATTCGTAATAAAACAAATAAGAAAGCAAAATCTGTACAAGACAACCTTTTTACCAAGAGAGCAAAATCTGTATTTGTATTGTTGTTGATTGCCATTCTTCCATATGTTTTAAGAAAAGAAGTTTATTTGGTGAGTTGGTGAATGGCAATTTTGGCAAAATCTTCCTGCTTTAGGCTAGCATCTAATTCCACCTGGGTTCTACTTAGTTTGAAACCATCTGTTGAAGGGACTTGCTCTGCAGGATATACTTAAGCTCCAAGATCACACTGTATAGCAACCAAGAGGGTGGAAAAAAAAACAGAAAGGAAAAAGAAATCAAGCAAGGAAATTCCACTTTGAATTTTAACGAGACAAATTTGATGGTAGTAGTCAGTAGAAGAAGTTGTTTAATCTTGATGTACGACTAGAACTTTGTTCGAGATTTACTGACAATGCTGCTCCCTTCCTTGAATGTGGTTTTCATGCATTTCCAGTCTTCAGTTTGATCAATTGTCACTTTTTTTTTTGGCGGGCGATAATCCAAAAGGTACTTGAAAGAGAGGAAACAGTTTGGTGCACCATTGGCAGCTTTCCAAATTACCCAACAGAAACTAGTTCAGATGTTGGGTAATATTCAGGCTATGATTCTTGTTGGTTGGCGCCTTTGCAAGTTGTATGATGACGGAAAAATGACTCCTGGTCGTGTTAGCTTAGGAAAGGTACCAGCTTTTATTGTTTTCTTGCTTTTTAAGTTTTACAAATGAGGTGATGCGTTATACTGATGACAAATTTTGCACTGTCCAGGCATGGATTACCTTAAAAGCAAGGGAGACTGTATCTCTTGGGCGGGAGTTACTCGGTGGCAATGGAATCTTGACCGACTTTCTAGTTGCAAAGGTTTTCCAACATATCTTGGTTCAAACTTTTCCTTCTAACCTAGCTTGAAATGAATCGGTTTTTGACCAAGTCTAGACTGTAATGATAATGCTCTTTGATAAGTAATCGGCCCCAAAATTCCTCAAATTTTAGTCAGTAAAATCTGTAATACTTCCTACATTAAGAGGAAACTAGAATAGGATCTAAACTCTTGCTTTAGTGATATCCAATCTGAGAGTGTCGTATATGAATACAATTTTGTCAATCAAATCTTCCCTGATTTGATTTTCTTATCCATGGTGACTTGATACAAAACCATTCTAGTGGGAGGAACTGTATTGGACAATTGATGACACACAAGTGTGTGTTCTTGACTTCTATTTTTGTCTGGTTATAGTCTAAAAGAACCAACCTTGCTGGACTCTCTGAGTTCATTGCTAGAGATGGAATGAACAGTTATGCTCGAAAAGAAACAACGTTGCGGGCTTGTGAGTCTCTAGAAATGGAAGGAACTGAATGATAACCCTTTCCTGTTTAGCTCAAAGATTAGGTTATGACTTTTTTTGTCAAATTAGTCAAGCAGTTGGGACAATAGGGGCAGCAGCAGCAGAGTTGAACTTGAAAGGATCCAACACTGAGTAATACCTTTGATTGTGGCCGTTCTTAAACGATCATGAGCCTTAGGTACGGTCTGAATAATCAAATCATCGTAGTCTAGTCTATAGTTATTACCCACAGCATACAGTTTTTGTGCTGCATCTTTGTTATATCTAGTCATTTGTGATTTTTCTTGCTTCCTCGTGATAGGTCAATATTTTTGTCGTTCTCAGTTCCTTTCTAGTGTTTAAGCTACCTTAATGAACTTCTATCTGTAAAGTTGGCTGTAATTCTCTCTTTATTGAAAATTTTCAGGCATTCTGTGACTTGGAGCCCATCTACACGTTTGAAGGCACTTATGACATCAACACCTTGGTCGCAGGCAGGGAAATAACTGGGATTGCCAGTTTCAAGCCAGCTACATCAGCCCAGAGGAGCCGCCTGTGATTTTGTAAACTCTCTTCCTTTAGCTGAAAGATCCTGAATTTCAGGATAAATAAAAATTACTTCTTGTTGTACGGCTTCCTGAAAGAAATAAACATTCAAATAAACTTCTTAATTTCACTTTACCTGCCTAAATAGATATTGAATAAGTTTTGATCAGATACGACAAGTAGGCAGTAGCAATAAACTTTTTAAACATTCAAATAAACTTTGTACGGCTTCATTTTTTTTATCTGTAGACATTTGTTTTACTGTCCTCTTTTTTCTTCGTAAATAGCATTAACAGGCTAAATTTGTTGGGTTTGTGAATTTTGATTTGACTTTGGTTAATCATAGATTATAAATAAGTGACATATGCAATGACCGATATATCTCATACTCCTCTTCATTCAATACATAGTGAATTAATTGTGAGCTACGAGTGGATGTACTTAATTGCCCCTATGGAGAAGTGTGTAAAAATCTCTGTGCCTTTCTTTGTATTTATGTTCTTTTCTTGATTATTTCTTCTTGATGTTGTGTGCGCGCGCGTGTATTTAGACGATTCCACAACAAGATTATTATGACAAATGTCGATAATAGTCCATCGACTCGAATCCAAACACTCTCGGCACTTAATATTTAGGTGCAGTTGTGGTAATTGGTAAAATAGCTCACTCTAGCAGGGTAGTATTGTAATGTTATTTTTTATAAAGAAATTGGGGGGAAAAGAGTATTTAATACTGCACTACCTTTGACCTAGTACAATAAAACTAAGCAGGATTCGCATTTGCTACTTGTGTAGCATAGTAATACTATACAGTTATTTATTTGTATAGGAAAACGAGAACAAAGGGATAGCCAAGTGATAATAATAAGGCTTCTGCTTCACTACTATTATGTCTGGGTTCTGATAATTAGAGTAGGTTTTCTACTTTTATTATTACCGAAAAATACTGCACAAAAAATGCTTACGAGTGGTTTTCTAAGCTTCTGCCTCTGATAAAACTGGAAATGATAGGATATATGCAAACCGAACGGTACACTACTTTGGTTTGGGAAGTGAAAATCCTAGTCTCTCTAGGGTATGTGATTTGCTACGTTTTGGTCTTTCATTAAATAATCACCAATCAAAATAAGTGATCTGAATATAAATAAAAAACAATTAATCATATTAACACAAGAAATATGTTGAAAAATTCTTAAATGGGTAATAATTTAGGGAAAGAATCAATGTATTATACTCAATGTGCAATTCCAGGCAATCTTACTTTGCAATTTGAATCATCACAATTGCCGTAAGATCTAATTGTTAAATTCTCATTCACCACATCCGATGCTTGATTGCCACTGCTTTAAATTCACGTCTTTCGAATACCTTTGCTTAAAACTCCTCCATAGCTTCTCTAAGATAGTTTGAATAACAAAGACCTTGCTTAGATATATTCATTTAACTTCAAGATTCAAAGATCTAAGGTAATCTTCAAAAATTATTAAAGAAACACTCGAGAATTTCTTTGCAGATTTTTGGGGATATTTTTAGCACAAGGAAAAGAGAATACGGGGCTAGGGTTGGTCAAGAATTGAAGATTGCGCATGTTTGCCTTCCCAATTCGATCAATTGACTTTCAATTCGATTGATTGATTTCAAGTGAGCATATATCACTTGAAATACGGTCAAAACCTGATCGATCGATGTCAAATTCAATTGATTTTAAAATTAATTGATCAATTTTATTATTAGCTGAACTAGCACTCAACATTGTTGTCTCAGCTTGCGGACCTGTTTTGACTTAGTAAATATTTGAATTAAAAATTTTGTATTTCACAGAAAGTTGTAATTTTTAAAGCTTTTTAATTCAACGTGAAACACCTCAATCAGACAAGTGAGTAAAAAATTAGGATTAAAATACCAAAGATTGTCCCATTGTGATTGCTTTATTGTTGCGATGATTTGCAAAGATGTTTCTTGTTGCCTTGGACTTAATGCTGCTATTCTATCGCACTCAATCACTTGATACATATTTAAAATTATTTTTTTCCACCTAACCCTTTTGTAGACTCTCTAAAAAGATTTAAAAAAATAAAATTACAACACGACAACCAGGATACAAAAATTCTGTGTTTTGCTGATAAAATTGTCTAACACAAAAGAGCACGGCTTTTTGGAACTTACAGGAAGAAATGCCATTAAAAGTTATAGAGCGTATAGTCTTTCATATCATTTATAGAGCGTATAGCATTTGTAAATTGGATGACAAACACAATTTTGGTCGTGCACAAATTTTGAGTAGTCCTCCATCTGAAATTGAAATATAGTCCAACCTGTTGAAGTATAAATTTGATTTGGTTAAAAAGAAAAATAAATAAAGCCCAAGACAAGTCCAATACAAAAGGTCCAAAGAAAAATATATTTTTGGAGAGAAAATCTAGTTTCTAGAACCTCTCTAGAATATCTAGATTCTAGAAGAATTCTAGAATATCCTTGTGAAATATCTAGATATTTTGTCACATGCCTAATTCTAGAATGTACAATAAAATATTATTTTGTAAGTTAAATATCTAGCTCTAGAATCATCCTTGGAGAAGTATAAA